>JAJPUD010006369.1:0-42432 GCA_023553655.1 Myrmecobius fasciatus
GAAATGCAAATTAAGACAACTCTGAGGTACCACTACACACCTGTCAGATTGGCTAAAATGACAGGAAAAGATAATGATGAATATTGGAGGGGTTGTGGGAAAATTGGGACACAAATACATTGTTGGTGGAACTGTGAACGGATCCAACCATTCTGGACAGCAATTTGGAGCTATGCTCACAAAGTTGTCAAACTGTGCATACCCTTTGACTTAGCAGTGTTTCTATTGGACCTATATCCCAAAGAGATCTTAGAGGAGGGAAAGGGACCCACATGTGCCAGAATGTTTGTGGCAGCCCTTTTTGTAGTGGCTAGAAACTGGAAACTGAAGGGATGCCCATCAATTGGAGAGTGGCTGAATAAATTATGGTATATGAATGTTATGGATTATTATTGCTCTGTAAGAAACGACCAGCAGGATGATTTCAGAGAGGCCTGGAGAGATTTGCAGGAACTGATGCTGAGTGAAATGAGCAGAACCAGGAGATCATCATACACAGCAACAACAGTATTACATGATGATCAATTCTGATGGACATGGCTCTCTGCAACAAAGAATTGTCTCAAACCAGTTCCAATTGTTCACTGAAGAAAACCATATACACCCAGAGAGAGGGATGTGAAATATGGACCACAACGTAACATTTTCATGATCTCTATTGATATTTGCTTGCATTGTGTTGCCTTTCTCTGATTTTCTATTTTTCGTAGAGAGAAGATTTTTCGCATAACTTGTCAAGTATTTCAACATTATTAACATGTTGTGGACTTCCTGCCATCTAGGGGATGGGAGGGGACTGGGGGTAAAATTTGTAATGGAAAGCTTTGTAAAGATCAATGCTGGGGAACTACCCATACATATGTTATACAAATAAAAAGCTTTAATAAAAAAATAAAATATTAAAAGAAAAAAAAGAAAAAGTCCACTTTCTCCTCATACTTTTTAATTAGGTTTGTTTATTAGAATTTACTTTTACACCTTTTAACCTTTTTTTCCAAATTTTTTTCTCTTCATTCTCTTTATTATACTCAATCTGTCTAATCTAGAAATGAAGACTTTCATGTCTTCTATATTTATTTATTACTCTTTATATTCATTTTCTTTGTCTCTAAATTCTCATGGAATTAAAACTTCTAATGTATTTCTTTAAAATCTATATTTGTAATTGCTTATTATTGTCCACCCATTTCTGTTCTATTTCATTCTTAGAAAAATTAATATTTAGAGAATATCAAAAGTATTTTCCCATAATAGAAATTTTCCTGTTTCATACTGGTTCATTGTTACCATTCTGCCATTTCGCTGATCGTTTTCCCAATTTTCCATTAAGTCTCCTTCATGAATCCATAATCTCTGACACTTATGAATAAGAGCTATCTCTAGTACATCTGATTCTCTTTTCACCGAGGTATGTTGCTATGAATCATCCCCTCTTTTAATATCCACAGGATCCTATGGCTCTTTAAATGTTTTCTTATTTCCTTCTGTCTTGCAATATTTATTCAGAGAGGTTTGAAATTATTTAGATGCCCTAGACACAATATTTCTATAAATATCACCTTCCTTGTTAGTTTATCTACTTTTTTCTTTATATCCTTAACTGAATTATATTCCTTCTAATATTTTTTGAAATTTCATTTTTCCCTTTTTATTCCCCATAATTCCATTTTTTTACTCTACCTTTGATGATATATCTCCCAGAGGTTATACCTCCAATGTTTCTTGATTATCTCCCTTGCTGGGAAATCCTCATTTCACTATCATTAATCTCTGCTCCAAGATTTTGGGAGAGGGATAGGACAGAACTGGCTTTAGGTATATACCATTTTTTCGTAAGACCTGGTTTAGCCCTGTATACATTGATTGTTCACGTTTTTACTGTTTCTTTGTGATTTTTCTGCCCCAGGCAGAGTAAGCATTTAGATTTTCTGTACTTTTCTCTTTTCCCATCACACTAAGTTAATTTGGTATTGGGAATGAACGTGAATTCTGTTGCTCATTTTTTTTTTTTTTTGCTTTTTGCTGAGGCAATTGAGGTAGGTGGCTTGCCCAGGGTCACACAGCTAGGAAGTGTTAAATGTCTGAGCCAGATTTGAACTCAGGTCCTCTGACTTCAGGGCTGGTGCTCTATTCATGGGGCCACCTAGTTCCCCCTGCTCATTTTCTAAGAATGCTATAAGTGAGGCAAGTGATAGTGGTGTTATACAATACAGACTAACGCAGTTGAAAGGAAATTCTTGAGTTTTACTTATTGTACAGCTTTGCTAGATTGTGGAGGCTAGAGTGGCAGAAGGTGTGGAATATACATTAGCAATTATAGCTCACCTTCTTTTCTGTTAGTCCATGAAGTTGCTACCTCCTTAGGTTTCTCAGTATCTTAGAATATAATTGCTTTACCTCTTTCTCATAATTCTTATTTGGGGAGATTGATGGGAGATGGAAATGTCATTAGAATTGGAGAAATTGTGTACTCCAACACCTTTAGTCACATGACTCATAACTCAAAGTGATATTGTTTAAATAATCTAACAAGTGCCTTGGCCAAGAGAACTGCAAACTTTTAGCAGTTTCTATGAACTTTAATTAGGGGCACAATCTGATTATGCTTACCCTTACCTCTCAGGGTTGTAGATGCAGAGTTGAGTTTACACAACGTAAATGAAAACTTGCCCTTGTGTGGATGTCTAATAGATAGCTGCTGACCTCAGTCCCTGTTATCTAGCTAGATGCTTCTACAGATTCAATGCAGTAGCATTGGCTTCTTTCAAAGTCAAAGTTTGTCATTCCCTCTCCAGTTAAGGAAATGAGCTAGGATTCCTATAAAGCGGCACAAATCTGACCTTTCCTTTAGTATCAGAGACCTGAAATTCCTGTGCTCCGAGATTAGTTACAATTTCCATTCTCTTTACATAATGTGACAGTAACATGTTCCCACTACCTGGATGATGAGCAAGATCATAGTTTCTTTCTCATTTAAGAGCCACAGTTCCATAGCTTTGGTTGGCTACTGGAATCAGGCTGGTTTCAATATCCCAGCCATAGTTCCTACTCTAATATTTTACCTATATGTCAACTTCTGAACTTAGAGTTGAAGCATTAACTACTTTTTTTTTAATTTCTTAATCTCTTTTCAATCAGTCATTCTTCTGAAATCTTTATTGGAGTAGTTGTCAGGAAATTACAATGTACTGCATCTTCCTGACTCTCCTTAAACTATGATTTTTAAACAGTTTTTAAGAAAGAGAAAATTACTTATCCACATCTTACCATAATCTTGTTTTATCCATCATGGAAAAGTTCTCATAACATATTTGGAGATGATGGGAAAACTAGCCCACTGTCAAATCTATATAATCCCATAATCTCAGTTTTATTATGTTCTTGTTTCCTGCATTTGTACAAAGAAAGTAAACTTCTTGCTCTCTCCTCTGCTGAGTGTTTGATAAATAGAATTTAGTTATGCTCATGCATCCTTGACATAGTGTACAAATAGGAAGGTAGACAACCTCTTTCCTATCACTGTTCTATATTACAACAACTAAACCTCTGTCACCAAAATTGACCTTTGGCTTTCTGTTGAAGAGTTTTGTAATTACCTTTCTTAAGCATAAGCTTATCTATCTTTGCATTTTTACCATTAAGTTAAGGGTTTCTCATCTTCAAGGATCCTTAAATACTACACATTCATGCATGTATACTTTCATGATGTATGTCTGTGTATGTATCTTTACAGAAGGTATATAGAGTTATAGATACATAAAGAGATGATATATGTTTTATAGTTATATGTACATGTGTGTGTACTGTGAAGATTGCGTGTGTGTACACATGCAATGCATATAGGTATTATGGCACCTATGTACACACTACTTGAGTATACATGCAAACAGGTGTACATACATACGTTTTAAGCAATGTATTATTATGCACCTTTCTGCAATAGCTCTTTAAACACTCTTGCTGGGGCACTACATTTATTAAAGAGATATTTGTAAAATTACCTGGATCTTGGGGCAGCTAGGTGGCGCAGTGGATAGAGCACCAGCCCTGAAGTCAGGAGGACCTGAGTTCAAATCTGGTCTCAGACACGTAACAGCTGTGTGACCCTGGGCAAGTCACTTAACCCCAATTGCCTCAGCAAAAAAAGAAAAAAATAAATTACCTGGATCTCTGCAACTTCGTTATTGCTGGTGGACCTCAATGCTCCATGTGGCATTTTTTTTTATCACATGGGAGTAAAATTATTTCATTATGAAGATAATTTATTTTTTTCTTTTGTCTTCATGTAAGTCAAGATAACCTGACCATAACAAAATTTAACACTTTAATTTCATGTATTTATTTGTGTGGGCTAACTACATTGTCAGAAACAATAGTCCTTTAAGAGGGGAAAATCAATCTTTCAAAAAGATTAGGTAGATACTTTATTAAATATGAAAGAAAGTTTCTAAGTATATTGACCAGAAAGACATATTTGCCAGGATCCTGTAGTTTCTATGCCTGACTAAACTGCAAAGTGCTTGAGCACAATTTCAAAAAGCTATAACTTGTATTGAGAGGTATATTTTTATTTTGTTGTGCCTTCATAAATTTATTTTAGTTCACTCTTTCTTTTTCCTTATCTGGGTTTTATGTGATTTTTTTAGGGATGTGAATAAGGGAGAAGACTTTCACCATATTTATTAAAGGAGTTGCCCTTTCTGGAGTCTATACAGACAATTCTTAATGCCTTCTCAAAGTGCTAGCAAAAAAAAAATGACTGTGACAACTTTTGCTATTATCATTTGAGGAATAGGTGAACTATAAAATTTTTGGTAAGCAGAGCTTGTTTCCATCCAAATGATCCAAGATAATAACGATTAATTATTATTCTCTTTGCATTGTGGTATTTCAAAAATAGTTACGAGTTAAGGATTAGGAAAATCTCCCCTTATTGTGGACAAAATAAATAACACAAATGAATGCACCATATCTGCTTATATAGATATATTCATTACAAGCACACCAAACATAGTTATATAGAAAGATAGATTGATAGATTGATCAATAAATAAACAAGAAAATTAATAAACAGACAAAGCCCTTATCTTCTTCAAGGCACTGTGTTATAAAAAATGTCAAAAACAATCCCTTCCTTCATGGTACTTCATGGTATATTTTAACAAGAAGATAATATTTATGTAAGTAGGCAAATACAATCAAATTAATCAATAAGCATTTATTAAGCAACTGCTCCTGAAGCACTAAATTTCGAACAAAACTGTTTTGTTGTTAATTCATAAATATCTATGTTTTATATTTATGTGTTTTACATCATTTCATACTCAAAACAATATTTATAATTAGTCCCATTTTATAGATGTAAAAATAGAATATAAGAAAAGTTAATCAATTTGGTCTCTTTTTGGCACAAATAGTAAGGCTGTGTGGTAGGACTAGTACTAAGCTCTTCTTAATTCCAAATCTAATATTCCGACTACTACATCAACTTAATGCTATTGCTGCTCAAGAAATAATTTAGCTAATTAACTTTTCAGCCAAATGAAGCCATAATGGCAAAAAATATATAATTTGTTTCTTAATTAATCTCAGAATATCCTGTAATTGACATCCTGATTTGGGGTAATGATTTTATTCAAGATTTTTTTTTAGTTTTCAAAAAGTTACATTATATTTTTTATATTATTACCCCAAGGAAATGCTATGGTAAATTAGAAATATGAAAGAATGAAAAATCAGGTTATATCAGAAAAACTTAGGGCACACATACATGAAATCTCTCTCCAGCCTATATTACCAATGTATATAACCAATCAGTTAAGTTAGTTCCCATGTTATCATTCATCCTGCCATATGTTTTTGAAGTTTTCAATTTGAATCTAGATAATTTTACATATAATACAAATATATCAATGAACTATGCTAGTAGCTTCTGTAGATTTACTTTCCCCAAAATTTGTGTTTTTAATGGAACTTTAAACACATCCTCCTTACAAAATATTTAAGTTTATTTATTTATTAGCTTGTTTGCTTATTTATTTATTTTTTGCTCAGGCAATTGGGGTTAAATGACTTGCCCAGGGTCACAAAGCTGGGAAGTGTTAAGTGTCTGAGGCCAGATTTGAAATCAGATCCTCCTGACTTCAGAGCTAATGCTCTATCTACTACACCAGAAGTTCTCCCTAAAATGTTTTCAACAAATAACAACATAATTCTTTTAAAATAGAAGTTTCTCATTTGGTATTGTCTTCATAAATTGTAGATATTTTATTTCTTCACTCTCCATCTGTCTCCCTCCCCACTTTTACCTTCTCCATTTTTTCTCCATTTCAAAGAATCAACATATTTTTAATTATCCATATTTAAGAAACCATTTTTTAATTTACTATATTAAAGAAATAAAAAGGACTTTATATATGTTTCAAAATGTTAGTTTCTTTTTCTTGTGTTTCATGATTTTTTTTATCTTTTGCAATGAATATTTGATAGAAAAAGGTCCCTTTCCCCCTAGCCAATAAAAATATGATATAGTATGAAATATGTTGCTTTTAAAGCCATGGAACTTAGGTTTGATTGTGCCTCTATTTTCTGTTACCTCTATGGCACTGGCCAACTCTTTATTTCTTGGATTTCAGTTTTATAAACTATAAAATTAAATTGCTGAATGAAGAACATCTTAGTTATTGCCTCCAATAAATTACATAGATCCTAGATGACAGTAAATGTCCCATCTCCAAAAGGAATGTAAAAAAATAAACTTTAGCATTTCATATATTTCCAGTATTTAAAAATAATTAAGAATATTAAAGTGTTAGATTTTTATTTCAACATCACATCTAAATATTTAGTCCCTGGAAGTTTTCTTAAGGTCATTATTTGGCAAGAGAAATGATATTAGGCTGATTACCCTAAACAGACGTCAGGTTGTTTTTATGTACTCAAATTATTCATACAAAAAGAGAAAAAGAGAGAGAGAGAGAGAGCCCAACTGCTAAATCTTGACTTTGAACACACAATCTAGAGTTAATGCAAATATTTTGGAAAATGTTCAAAGTTTGCCCTCCCAGCAATAGTAACTCCAGTGATTATACTATCCACAGGTGGTATTTAGGGGTTTTTTTCTGCTTCTTGATGAAACAGGATTAAACAAATGGTTTTAATGGGCTGTGATTAATTGTGATGGTAATACTTTTCATCTTGTTTTTTAAAGATGTAAGCTCACATGCCTTGATGAGTGAACACCCATTTAACATTGTTGCAGTGAAAACACATGCAGAGCATGTTTTGTCAATACTAACTGGCACACAAAATGGTGATACTGAGGCATGGTAATATAATTAGATATATATATAATAATGGACCAAAGACTGTTTATTTCACTTTCCCCTGATAAAGGCATCTTTATTATCCAAGTCTTACTCCAGTTTTCCAATCCCGTATTCTGGTCTAGTCATCTATAAAACTCCAAGAAACATGGGAAAAATCTCTAAATATGCTATCCCAAGACATGTACACAATTTGTAGTTTGTGGTCTAGAAATGGCCTTGATTCATAGAGTCATAGATTTAGAACTGGAAGGGACGATAAAGGTCATTTGATTATAGAAACATAGCATCACAAAAATCATACCACATTAAGCTGTACAAAATCTTTGAGGCGATTTAGTTCAATCCACTCTTTCTTTTTTGAAAAATATATAGTTTTATTTCATTAAATATTTCCAAATTACATTGAAAAAATTTATTATTCTCTTTTTAAATTTTGTGTTCTAAATGTTTTTCTCCCACCCCTCAAGAAAGGCAAGGAATGTTATGTTAATTATACATTTCAACATTTCAATATTAGGCATATTCTGAAAGAAAATACACATATGCAAAAGGGAAAAATAATTATTTTTAAAAGTATATTCAATCTGTGCACAAAGTTCATTTTATCTCTGGAGGGGTATTGCATTTTTCATCAAGGTTCCTTTGGAATTCTTTCATTTTCTTGATCAGAACACAAGAGTCTTTCACAGCCGATTATTGTTATAATATTGCTGTTACTGCATATATTTTTTTTTCTGGTCATGCTCACTTTATTTGAATCAATTTATATATGACTTACCATTTTTTTTTCCTGAAGCTATGCTACTTATCATTTCTTATGGAACAATAGTATTTCATCATATAATATACCACATCTTATTCAATCATTCCCCAGTTGATGGATATCCTGTTGATTTCCAATTCTTAGCCACCAAAAGAAGAACAACTATAATTTTTTAACCCATTGGCCCTTGCCTTTTTCCTTTGATCTCTTTGGGATTTAGATATGGGAGTAGTTATTCTAAGTCAAAGATACACATGATTTTGTGTATAATTGAACACTTTTGTCCAGAAGAGTTGCATTAGCTCATAACTTCACTAACAGTGCAATAAAGTCCCTATGTCACTGAATAAGTAAATTAAGTGAGGTGGAATAGTCTTTTTTTTATTTTATTTTATTATTTTGGTATGAGCACAAGTAATTAGCATATCACCAATTGTTCAGATTGTTTTTTGTTTGAAAAGTATTTTGTAGAATTCTAGGGGTGGAGCCAAGATGGCAGAACAAAGCCAAGAATCTGCTTGAGCTCTCCCAGTTTCCCTTGAAAACCATATGAAAAACCAAGCTTCTGAACAGAGTCTCATGCAATAAAACCACTCTCCAGCTTCAGATAGATTGGGAAAACTTTAGAGAGGTCAGTCTCACTGAAAAAAAAATAAGAGGTCTTAATCACAGAAGATCAGCAACTGAGAACCCCCAGTAGTGGAGCAAACCAGTAGGGCTGTCCACTATTCCAGTTTAGAAGGAAAACAGGATGTTTCTTGGAAAGAGCAGATAAACATAACCCTTGCAAACACAATGGGTTCCTGTGCTCAAAGCCAAGGTTCAGAGCTGCACAGGAAGCTTGGGACAGTGCTCCCTTTATCCCACAAGCAGAGCTGGACCTTAAAAGTGAAACAAGGAGGAAATACCAATAGACAATGAAAGAAAATTAATAAAAAAACAGAAAAAGTATACCAACCATAGAAAACTACTCTCATAACAGGGAAGTCCAACACAACAACTCAGAACAAGGTCAAAATGTCCATAGAGGAAATCTCAAAGAGTGATATGAATTACTCTCAAACTCAGAGGCTTCTTGCAAGTGCTCCATAAAAGACTTAACAATGTAAAAAGGAAGACAATTCTTTAATAAAAAATAATTGATCAAATGCAAAAAAAAATCATCTGAAGAAAACAACAGCTTCAAAAGTAGAATTAATCAAATGAAAAATAAATGCAAAAGCTAACTGAAGAAAATCATACTTTAAAACTAGAATGGGGCAAATGGAAGCTAATGATTTTGTGAGACATCAAGAATCAGTCAAACTAAAAAGAATGGGGAACATGGAAGAAATTGTAAAATATCTTATTGAAAAAACAGCTGACCTGGAAAATAGATCCAGAAGAGACAATTTAAAAATTATTGCTCTACCTGAAGGCCATGATCAAGAAAAAGAACCTGGACAGCATTCTTCAAGAAATTATCAAGAAAAATTGCCCTGATACTCTAGAAATGTTGATATTTTATTAGCAATGAGTGTTGGATTTTGTCAAGTGTTTTTTTTTCTGAAGATATTGAGATAATCATATGGTTTATGTTAGGATGGTTATTGATATAGTTAATTATATTAATAGTTTTCCTAATATTGAATCAGTCCTGTACTCTGCTGTAAATCCTACTTGGTCATGGTGTATTTTCCTAGATATAACTTGCTGTAATCTCTGCTAATATTTTATTTAAGATTTTTGCATTAATATTCATTAGGGAAATTGGTTTATAATTTTCTTTCTCTGTTTTGACACTACCTGCTTTAGTTCTCAGCACCATATCTACATCAAAAAAAGGAATTTAGCAGAACTCCTTTCTCTATTTTTCCAAATAGTTTGCTTGTTATTAGAATTAATTGTTTTTTTAATGGTTTGGTACAATCCATACATAAATCCTGGAGATTTTTTCTCAGAGAGGTGATTAATAACTTCTTCAATTTATTTTTCTAAAATGGGACTATTAAGTAATGTATTTCTTCTTCTGTTAATCTAAGCAAACTATATTTTTCTAAATATTCATCCATTTCACTAAGATTATTAGATTTATTGGCATACAGTTGAGCAAAATAGCTCCTACTTATTGCTCTAATTTCATCTTCATTAGTGGAAAGTTCTCCTTTTTTCTTTTTTTTTTTCTTTTTGCTTTTTGCTGAGGCAATTGAGGTTAGGTGACTTGCCCAAGGTCACACAGCTAGGGAATGTTAAGTAGTTGAGACCAGATTTGAACTCAGGTTCTTCTAACTTCAGGGCTGGTGATCTATCCACTGCACCATCTAGTTGCCCCCAACTTTTTCATTTTTGATGCTAACAATTTTATTTTCTTCCTTCTTTTCTAATCAGATTAACTAAAGGCTCATGCATTTCGTTAGTTTTTTTTTTTCGTAAAACCAAATCTTTGTTTTATTTAGTAGTTCAGAAGATTTCTTAGTTTTTGTTTTATTAATCTCTTTGAGTTTCACAATTTCTAATTTGGTATTTAATTGGGTGTTTTTAATTGGCTCTTTTTCTGCCTTTGTTATTTGCATGCCCTATTCATTAATTTTTTTTCTCTATTTTATTCAGGTAGCTATTTAGAGATATAAAATTTCCCCTAAGAACTGCATTAACTGCATCCCATAGGTTTGGGTATGTTGTCTCATTATTGTCATTCTCTTGGATGAAATTATAGATTGTTTTTGTGATTTATTGTTTGACTCACTCATTTTTAGAGTTAGATTAATTTCCAATTGGTTTTTAGTATATTTTCCCAGCTTCTTTATTGAATACAATTTTTATTGCACTGTGTTCTGAAAATGAAATATTTATTATTTCTACCACATTGCATTTGAGAGGTTTTTATGTGCTAATAAATGTTCATTTTTCATGTAAGTTTCATGTACTACTGAGAAAAAAGGTGAATTCCTTTCTGTTCCTGTTCAATTTTCTCCAGAGGTCTATCATATTTAGGTTTTCTAGTATTCTATTAACCTCTCTAGTTCCTTTCTTGCTTATTTTATGGTTAGATTTATCTGATTCTGAGAGGGGAAATTTGAGGTCTCCCACTACTATAATTTTTCTGTCTGTTTCTTCCTGTAACTGACTTAACATCTTCTATACGAATTTGGCTGCTCTGTCACTTGGTGACATTTTGTATCATTACTACTTCATTATTTACTGAACCATTTATCAAGATGTAAATTCGCTTCTTATCTCCCTTAATAAGATCTACTTCACTTTTGCTTTATCTGAGATCAGAATTGCTATCCCTGCTTTTTTTTTTTTACTTCAGCTAAAGCATAATAAATTCTGTTCTAGTCTTTTGCCTTTATGCTGTATGTCTCTCTGTGAAAAATGTGTTTCTTGTAAACAACATAGTGTAGGATTCTTTTTTTTTTTAATCCAGTCTGCTATTCACTTCCATTTTATGAGTTCATCCCATTCACATTCACAGTTATGATTACCATTTGTGTTTTTCCCTCCTTCCTATTTTCTCCCCTGCATACACTTTTGTTCTTTTTACATCCTGTCCTTAGTCATATTTTAACCCTCCCACCCACTACTTTATCTCCTATCATCCCTGCTTCTTTTAGTAGTGTTTTTTACTCATCCCATGCACTATCTTATCTCCTATCACTCCTTTCCCCACTTGTCTTATCTTTTTGCCCAGTGTTTCTGCCTTCCCTTCTATTTTCCCCCTCCTTTTTTTCTCTTTCTCTTCTTACTTCTGATAAATTTGTATACCCAAATGAGTGGTGAAGTTATTCCCTATTAGAGCCAAAACTGATGAGATCAAGCTTCAGACAATGCTCATCCCCCTCCTTTCTTTTCCTCCTTTATAACAGGTCTTTTGCACCTCTGCATGTGACCTAATTCTTCCAATAAGCCTCCCCTTTCCTTGTTTTCTAGTTCAGACCTTTTCCCATGCCTTAATGTCTTTTTCTTTGACATTACTACACCAAAGTCCATTCACAACCACACCCTTAGTGCATGGGATGCCTCAGTCTGCCCCAATAATGATACAGTTCTCAAGAGTTATAGACATTGTTTTCTAGGGATGTATGCATTTTAAGTTTTTATTAATATATATTTTCCCTTGTTTACCTTTCTATGCTTCTCTTGAGTCCAACAAACTCTTTTGAATTTGTAGATTAAATTTCTGTTTTGTTCTCAGTTTTTCAATCAAAATGATTGAAAGTTTCTTATTTCATTTAATATCCACTGCCTTCTCTGAAAGATGATGTTGAGTCTTGCTGGTTAGTTAATTCTTGGTTGTAACCCTAGATCCTTTCCCTTCCAGAATATGGTATTCCAAGTCTTCCAATCCTTTATTATAGAAGCTTCCAAATCCTGGGTAATTTTGACAGTTGTTCCTTAATATTTGAATTGTTTCTGTAATATTGTTTTCCCTGAAATTGTAGTTCTTGAGCTTTGCAACAATGTTTTTGGGACTTTCCTTGTGTTATCTCTTTCCAAAGGTGATCAATGGATTCTTTCAATGAGTATTTCCCCCTTTGTCTCTAGAATAACAGGGCAGTTTTCTTAATGTTCTCTTAAATAATACTATCCAGGCTCCTTTTTTTTGGTCATGGTCTTCAGGTAAGCCAAGAGGTTTTAAATTGTCTCTCTGAAACTATTTTCCAGGTCAACTCTTTTTCCAATGAGGTATTTCACATTTTCTTCTATTTTTAAAATTCTTTTTAGTTTGTTTGACTGATTCTTGCTGTCTCACAGAGTCATTAGCTTCCATTTGTCCCTTGCTAATAATGTGAGAATTCCTTAAGTTAGCTTTTGCATCTCTTTTTTTTTATTTGGTTAATTCTACTTTTTAAGGAGTTGGTTTTTTCAGATTTTTTTCCTTCATTTTTCAAGTTTTTGACTCTGTCATGCACACATCTCATTTTCTTTTCCTTTTTTTGTCCTCACTCATTTGCTTCTTTTTTTGCTGTATAAATTACAGCTGTCTTTTTATTTTCTTTTTTTATTAAGGCTTTTAATTTGCAAAACATATGTATGGGTAGTTCTTCAACACTGATCCTTACAAAGCTTTCCATTACAAAATTTTCCCCCCTATTCCTATCCCTTCCCCTAGATGGCAGGAAGTCAACTACATGTTACTTATATTCAAACACTTGACAAGTCAAATATATGTATATATATATTTCCACAACTCTCTTGCTGTGCAAGAAAAATCATATCTGCAAGAAAAAAATATCTGATAAAGGAAACCCAATGCAAGCAAACCGATAGAGAGCATGAAAATATTATGTTGTGAGTCACATCTCATATCTCTCTCTCTGGGTGTATATGGCTTTCTTTACTGAACAATTGGAACTGATTTGAAACATTTCACTGTTGAAGAGTGCCATGTCCATCAGAATTGATCATCATATAGTATTGTTGTTGCCATGTATAATGATCTCCTGGGTCTGCTCTTTCACTCAGCATAAGCTCATGCAAACTCATTTGCCTTTTAAAGTCTTATAAGCACTTCCAAGAACCCTATTTTGGCTTGAAAACAATTCAAATAACTCTGAGATTTCTTCTGTGGACATTTTGTTTTCATCTGAGTTGGAGTTTTAGTCTGCCCTGTCAGAACAGTATATTTCTATGGTCTAGGTAATTTTCTATTTCTTGCTCATTTTCTTTCCTTTTCTTTTTGTATATTCTCTTTTTTATTTTTTATTTTTATGGTTGAGCTCTGCTCCTGGAGTAAAAGGTACAATTGTCTCCTTTTGTTTGCAGAGGGTAACTTTGTCTGCTCTTTTCAGAAAAAAAGCTTGGTTTCCCAGAATTTTCCTTCTAAGCTCGGACTGGAAACTGCTTCTCTGATCTGCTCTTCTACTGAGCCAGGACTGAGGATCTTAATTGCTGATTTGCTGTGATTAAATCTCTCACTAGCTTTTATAAAGTCTATCTGACCTGGACTGAACATCCTTTTAGTGATATGCTATCTTGAGTTGTATTCTGCTTTCATTCCATCAGACTCTGTTCTGAGACTTTGTTCATGTAGTCTTTATAGGGGAATGGGAGAGCTTGAGCATCTTCCTGGCTTTACTCAACCATCTTGACTCCACTCCTGGACAAGCCCTTATTGATTTCCTGAAAGATGTTGTCTAGACTTTTTTTTTCATCATGGTTTTCAGGCAGTTCAATAATTCTTAGACTGTCTCTCCTGGATCTATTTTTCAGGTCAGTTGTTTTTCCATTGAGATTTTTTATATTTTCATCTATTTTTTTTCATTTTATTTTATTTTTTGATTTTATTTGACTGATTCTTGATGTCTCATTGAGTCATTTACTTCTATCCTATTCTAATTTTTATGAATCTTTTCTTCATTTAGCTTTTTTATCACCTTTTGAATTTGACCAATTGAACTTTTAAATGAATTGTTTTGTTCACTGGAATTTTTTTTTTGGCATTTCACAAATTCTGTTTTTCAAGGAGTTTATTTCTTTTTCCATTTCCTCAAATCAATTTTGTAAGGAGTTACATGATTTTTATATTTTGCTAAATCTATTTTCAGAGGTTTTATTTAGATCATTTCTGTGTTTCTTTTTCCAAACACTCCTGTAAAGATTTCATTGCTTGGTGTTTGGGCAGAAATAATATGGAGTTATTTACACTTTACATGGGTTAAAGTTTAGTCATGGCATCTTTCTGCAGGTCTTGTCAGATTACCCCAGGTGGACTCCTGTTCTCTGTCATAATCTTATTTGTTTTTTGCCAGTCCATTTTTACCCTGAAGCACAATTTTGTTTTGTTTGTGAAGAGTGAAGAACTTGAAATTTTCTCATCTATTCCTCCATCTTCCCAGTATCTTCCCTGTAATTATTTTCTTTCATGCATATTTTTACAAATATCTTAAATATCTATTTATAATTTTCTTCCTTTGCTTTCATGTTTTACCCAATTTTTCATGTACCACACTTATTTGGTTTTGAAAGTAATTTTTTAAACCTTTTTCAGAGATTCTTTTTGTGCATTGGTCTAATTTACTTTTTTCTGTAATTCTTTTTTTTTAATTAAAGCTTTTTATTTCTATAACATATGTATGGGTAAGCATTGATCTTTACAAAGCTTTCTGTTACAAATCTTATCCCCAGTCCCCTCCCCTCCCCTAGATGGCAGGAAATCCACTACATGTTAATAATGTTAAAATATTTGACAAGTTGTACAAGAAAAATCCTATACAAGAAAAAAAAAAGAAAATCAGAGAAAGGAAACACAATGCAAGCAAACATGAATAGAGAACATGAAAATGTTATTTTGTAGTCCACAATTCATATACCTCTCTCTGGGTGTATATGGCTTTCTTCACTGAACAACTGGAACTGGTTTGAGACAATTCTTTGTTGCAGAGAGCCATGTCCATCAGGGTTGAGCATCATCTATTATTGTTGTTACTGTGTATAATGATCTCCTGGTTCTGCTCGTTTCACTCAGCATCAATTCATGCAAGTCTCTCCAGGACTCTCTGAAGCCATCCTGTTGGTCATTTCTTATAGAGCAATAATATTCTATAACATTGATATACCATAATTTATTCAGCCACTCTCCAATTGATGGGCATCCATTCAGTTTCCAGTTTCTAGCCACTACAAAAAGGGCTGCCACAAACATTCTTGCACATGTGGGGCCCTTTCCCTCCTCTAAGATCTCTTTGGGATATAAGCCCAATAGAAATGCTGCTGGGTCTAAGGATATGCACAGTTTGATAGCTTTTTGAGCATAATTCCAAAATGCTCTCCAGAATGGCTGGATCCATCCACAGTTCCACCAACAATGTATTAGTGTCCCAGCCTTCCCACATCCCCTCCAGCATTCGTCATTATCTTTTCCTGTCATTTTAGCCAAGCTGACAGGTGTGTAGTGGTACCTCAGAGTTGTCTTAATTTGCATTTCTCTGATCAATAGTGATTTGGAGCAACTTTTCATATGACTAGAAATGATTTTAATTTCATCATCTGAAAATTGTCTGTTCATATCCCTTGACCATTTATTTATTGAAGAGTGGCTTGAATTCTTATAAATATGAGACAATTCTCTATATATTTTAGAAATGAGGCCTTTATCAGAACCACTAAATGTAAAGATGATTTCCCAATTTGATGCTTCCCTCCTAATCTTGTCTGCATTAGTTTTGTTTGTACAGAAACTTTTTAACTTAATATAATCAAAATTATCTATCTGGTGTTCAATTAAGAGTTCCATGGGAACCTAGGTGTTGCAGTGGTTAGAGTATCAGCCCTGAAGTCAGGAAGACCTGAGTTCAAATCTGGTCTCAGACACTTCCTAGCTGTGTGACCCTGGGCAAGTCACTTAACCTTAATTGCCTAAGCAAAAAGAAAAAGAAAAGAGTTCCAGATCTTCTTTGGACATAAATTTATTCCATCTCCACAGGTCTGATAGGTAAACTATACTAGGTTCCTCTAATTTTCTTAAAATATCACTCTATATCTAGATCATGAACCCATTTAGATCTTATCTTGGTATGTGGTGTTAGTGTGTGTCTTTTTCTGTAATTCTTCAAAAGAAATACAAGAAAATAATTATTTCTTCCATGTCATCATAGTAGCTTTTTTGTACTCTGGTACTTTTCATTGTTCACTTTTCTAGAAAATTTCTTGTTTGATTTTTTTTTTGCTAAAGTTGTACTCTTTTCCTGATTAGGGGTGGGGGACACTGTCTTAAAATTTAGTCCTTTTTTCATAGTGCTGCTTTTCGAGCTAGTTCTGAGGGCTTGGAAGTTCTTGGTGCTTTTGAGGTAGTATGAGATGGGAGAAATATGCTCACTGCTTTCCTAGGCTATTCTCTGGTCCTTACCTAAGAGGCCAGAGATTGCCTGCTTCCAGAAGTAAAACTACACAAGTAAAAGAGACAGAAAGAATCTTGGAATAAAGAAGTTGTAAGTTCGAGCTATAATCACCCTCTTCAAAGAATGAAAAAATCTCCACAACTTTTCCCTATCTAGTAAATAGTCCACACAAATTTATATATGCATATATGTGCATATATCAATATATGCAATATAATGTAAGATGAATGCACATATACAAAAATATACACAAAATATCATATATCACATGAAGTATGTGTTAAATATCTCACATATGATTATAAGTGGTATTACATATAATATGTTATTATTATATTACAATTGAATAAATATGGGATACAATTACAATATATTAATAGAGCATATAAATTTATGTTATATAATTATGTTTATATATACATATATTATGTAATATTGCCTATTTTATAAGCCCAGATGGGTATAATATATGATAGAATTATATAATGCAAAATTGTATATAATAATTATACACATGTATGTATATCTAAATATTTTCTGTATTTTGATTTTCTTTCATATATAAGCCAATTAACATTTATTAAGTGCACTGCTCTAAATTCTGGGATTATGAAACCATATGAATCCATATGAAACCAAACTATGAGGAAAATTCTTTCCTCAAGAAGCTTATAATTTAATGGAAAAAACAATATGCAAATAAATATATAAAAGCAAGTTATATACAAGATAAATAGGAAATACTTAAAGGCATTAAAAGTGGCTGGGGAAGATTCCCTCTAGTGTAGTCTTGACAGGTTTTTATTGAATATTTGTTCTGTTCTGAGAAAAGAAGACTGGACAAAGAGGGGAGGAAGGAATGGAAATTTAATTGGAGTAGAGAAAAAACTCTGGTTTTGACCATTGTCATTATACAAATAACATTTCATACAACGTATACTTTATAAAATTGCACAGAAGTGGACCATCTGGACCCGAGGATCATTATATCTCCCCTATACCAAAAGCAAATTATATAGTATAGTAGGTTTCACTGAATAAATCTCCAAGCTGTAAGGGATTCAGAGTGAAGAAAGTAGGTCCTAAAACTTTTACATAATAAACCATGCTTTGCCAAGATGTTAAGCCATATCTGAGGACATTGAATCTTATCCCTGTACGGAAAGAGAAAGAGAAAAGAAAGATTGAATATCAGATGGTCTTTTCTACCTTCTCTACCAATTATTCCAATCAATATCACATAAGGAAGATAAGGATTTTTGAAATCATGGATGATAAGAAAGTACATTTCATATATGAAGTTAGAAACAAATTATACAAAGATACTGAGGTGAGAAAAAATGTGTCAAATTCTAGGCTGGTAGTCTAGTTTAGCTAAATCATATAGTACATAGAGGAGGGCAATTATTTCATCTTAACATTTGATTTTGAGGAAAATTGTAGTTTAGCACATAGCTGATTGGATACTATGAAAATTTTTAGTACAAAAATTAATGATCAGTTTCACCCTTAAGAAGATTATTTTGGTAGTTGTGTATGATTTTGAGAGAGGATTGATGGAAGGCAGAGAACCCAGATAGTAAGCAATTAACAAAAATGCAATGGTAACTGAATAAGGATGATCATCATTAGAGTGGGAAAGAGGGACTTATCTCAGATATTGTTAAGAAAGAAATGGCTACTCATTTGACACAATGGTAAGTGGGGGACAGAATCAAAATTACTTTGAGGTCATAGACCTAGTTGAGTGGGAAAACAGTAGAGCCCTTAATAAAAACACAGAAATTTTTAAAAAAAATGACTGAGTGAGAAAGACGGTTAAGTTTTGATGTGGTTTTAATGTTAGAGAAGAGCCTGGAAGAAAATACTGAAAAAAAATATCTAGTGAATAATAAGAGCAAAGTCCCAAGTTAAATAAAGGAAAAATATATAATTCTGTTTTAGGATGGGAAAAGAAATATAATAACAGTTGAAATAGGAAAAATATTTCTGAGATCATTCATTTGGAAGACAGAAGTAATAAAGCAAGGGTTAAATTTTCTGAAGACTTTTGGAAAAAACCAATAATTGTTCATATGGCTGGCATGCATCACATAAAGTCTCCTTTAATAAAGAGTAATAATAACAAAGTTCTTCACCTACTTTTAAGAGATCACTCCAGTCAAATCTAGGTTTTCAAATACTTTTCCATGGATATTAATGATCTGAGGTTTTATAAGGCATTTTACCTAAATATCTAGGGGACTGATTATGCCTGATCTTAGTATAGAAGTGTAATAATAACATATTTTAGAAGTAAAAAAAATGAGGTTACAAATTTTTTTTGTACCATTTCTATTAGTTCAAAGTAACTGTATTTCCTGTGAACTAAACAAGGTACTTCTCAAATTAGGAGAATCAGATATGATCTTTAGACTCTCAGCCTCTAAACCTAACCAATTTATCACTACTTCCACATATTTCACTATCATATTTTTTATTCTGTTTCAGTGGAGATAGAGGCTAAACATTTCCCCATCCTAGTCAAACAATATTTTTTTCATTGCTGTTAATCATGTGTTTTGTTTTGTAAAGAACCAATGTCTATCATTTATAGATACAATATAGCTGCTTTTTTTGTAGAAACAAAAAAATGCCCCTGGAAACTAAAAGAAGAACTCTTCATGTATTTGGGAAATGATTAAAAAAGCATATGAATATAATAGAATACTATTAAACCATAAAATGATGAAATAGATGGTTTCAGAGAAAATTGGAAACTTCTATATGAATTAATGAAAAGTGAAATGAGTTCAATGAAGATAGCAATTCATTTTGTAATATTATATTGAAAAGCACTTTGAACTTTAGTTAATTTAATGACCAAACATGATTCCAGAGGACCGAAGATTAAGAAATCTATTCACTTCCTGTCATAAAGAATATTGACTCAAGATTCAAAATGAGACACACATTTTTGGAAGTGGTCAATAGAGGAATTTCCTTTGCTTAGTTGTGCATAGTTGTCACCAATGGGGAAGAAGAGTAACTTGAGACAGAGAAACTAAATTCTTCTTATTTGAAAATTAATAATCTGTTTTTTAAAAAACAGCATTCAACTATAGGCAGAGTCTTTGACTCCAACTAAACTGTAAGCTAACAGGTTTTCCTAGGTGGGAACAAGAGGAAAGAAAGGTGGGGCAAGGTTCTCAGTTTCACTGAAAACTTTAGTTTTCACTCAGTTTTTTAAAAATTATCTCTAGGGGGCAGCTAGGTGGCTCAGTGGATAGAGCACCAGCTCTGAAGTCAGGAAGACCTGAGTTCAAATCTGGTCTCAGACACATAACATTCCCTAGCTGTGTGACCCTGGGCAAGTCACTTAACTTCAATTGCCTCAGCAAAAAGCAAATAAATATATATATATATATATACATATATATATATATATATATACATATATATAGGGAGGTCCAGTTAATATATTTTTTCTAATTATTTTCATTTTTTTACATATCTTTATTCATTAGTACTTTGTCATGCATTAAATGACAATCTATCAGCTGTAACATTCAGATTTGCTACCACAATAGGCTCAATCCTCAACCAGGCCCTGTTGTTATATCTTTGTAAAGATCTATTTGAATTTTAGTATTTTAGGAACATACTGACAGAGAAAATATTTTGTTATGTAAAATCTAATTTTTGTAAATCCAATTAACAAAATTGGATGTGGTATGCCTACATTCATAATTCAAGGGCTTTCAAGTGGATGGGATCAGTTATTTCTCTAGGATATGCAAGCAACCATCCAAATATTAAGGAAATCTCTGTTCCTTACATTTATGATTTAATATTTTTACTATATTATATATGTATATAATATTATATACATATGTGTTATATAATATATATATTACTATTATTACTGTATTTACTATTTACTTTACTGGAGATTGGTCTAATAGTTCCCATTGCACTGCAACTCTTTATATCTTGTTACATATTTTTATCTTGGGGGTTATGTTTTATATTTTATTAAAGAGCTACATAGTTCTCCTCACCAAGACTTTTTTGGACATTCTGTCATTCCTAACCATTTCTTGAAGAATGAGGAACTTCCTAGGAAGGCTGCATGAATGAAAAAGTTATAGTTTTTAAGGAACACATGTCCATTTCTTTCTCAATTCTAATATTCCTTTGTCAACTCTTTCAATTTGTTTTTTTCTTTAATAATCTGGTATTAAGGGTACAGAGTAGAGCTACAATCAACATAACATAATAATTCATTCCCAGATACCAATATTCAATCACAGTCTGCTATCAAGAACTGAAGGCTAGGGGAAATGATTTATATCCCATTAAGAAGATAAAGTCAAAATGTAAATTGTGATAACAATAGGAGTGTCCACATTTTTCTAAAACAATTCAGAATTGAATTAATTTGACCAGAGAATTTGTGGTCATAACCTTTTTATATACTACTAACATTTTTAGACTACTTTATATTTGGATTTCATTTCTGAAATATAATGGATATTATTTAACATTTGCCTCCCAAATTATTCTCAGACTGTTAAATGTGTAGTATTGTATTCAGTTCTGGGTACTACATTTAAAGAAAGATTTTTGACAAGAGCAGTTAGATGATCCAGTAGATAAAAGTGCTAGGCCTTGAATCAGAAAGGCTTATATCCTTAGTTCAAATATGACCTCAGGCATTTAGAAGCTGGATGACTCTGGGCAAATCATTTAATTCAGTTTACCTCAGTTTTCTCATCTGTAAAATGAGCTCAAGAAAAACTCCATTGCACTGTCTTTGTCACTCCAAAACACTCCAATATCTTTGCCAAGAAAACTTCAAATGGGGTCACAAAGAGTTAGACATGACTGATAATAACTAAGCAAGTTTAGCAAGATGGCATATGTTTAAAGAAAGGGACTAAAATCATCCACTACAAGGTTAAATATTTATCATGGAGGAGAAAAGAATTGGTAAAGACAGGAGAGATACTATGTCTATGTAGTTGCTAGACTATAAAATAGAAATAATTTTTAACAATTTTAATTACACTGTGGCATCAAGAAGAAAACTCCTAGATGGAATTTGCAGGAAAAGTAGATTTAGCTTCCACATGAGGAAACTATCCTAACAATTACAGATATCCACAAGTAGAATGGACTGTCTATAGAGATAATAGGTTTCCCTTTCCTGGTGAATAAAGACAGAGAGACTGTTTTATTGCATGGTTGAGACAAACTATAGTGGATTCCTATTCAAATATGTTTTGGGCTCGAGGACCTCTAATTTCCTGTCTTATCTATTTTGTGATTTGGGAGGTCCTCATCTGGAAGCCAAAATCATCTCTTTTCTCTCAGAACTTTGTTCAGGGGTCGGAATTTTATTCCTTGATATAGGTCCCATTCTATAAACACTAAAATAGATGAATGGAAAATGTTTATTTCCCATCGGCTTTCCATAAGTTTCAAAAAACTCTGACTTGAGCTCTGAAAGAACATTAGCCTCTATGACCTGAAGATTTTATTTTCTCTGTGTATTTGATCCCTCGATTGTTTTTAGGTTACAGTAATATGTCCCTGATTAAAATCATGTGGTACAATTCAGCAGCTACTGTTCCTTAGATTAAAAACATAAGGAATTGAAAGAGAAAAGGCACATTTTATAGAAGTTTTGGTATTCCCTTTTCCCATGACTCAATAAAGCCCTGGCTTATTGAATTTTAACTCACAGTGCAAGACATATCTCTTTAGTTAAGCCTTTCTCTCCTTGGCTATGAGCGTCCTATTGGCGTAAGAATCTGAAAGCTCAGCGTTTCTTTTATTTGCTGATTTTATACCTAATGTGTTCCCAGTGGTAACTCCAAGTGAAACTATTATTATAAATGCAATATATGAATATGTTTCCTTGATATGTGGGAGGGAAAAAAAGCAGTTGTGTGTCCCCCACGGCACAACATGGAAGAGATCCCATGAGTATATATATATATTCCTTTTAGTATGTGCCTACCCAATGTTAATGATGACCACAGTAAAAACTATAATAATGACAACAGTCTCATTCCACAATTCTCTTTGAAGCACCTTCTTGTTTAAAACATGAATGTATGACCTAATATTAATGGAGAACATCATGAAATATAAATAAAATCAGTAGCATGTTCCCACATATTTCTCAATAGAAGAAAATATATAGATGATTTAATCCTGAAGGCCTTTCTCATTTCAGATTTTTTTTAAATTTTGCTTTGACAGCATTTTTATTTACTACTCACCTCACATTATCAATAAATTTGATTAGATTTTCTACACTTCAATTTATAACTCATTTCAAAAACTATTAAGTGCAATTAGATCTCTACAGCAAGAGCTATAGATTTTACTAAGTAACCATGCAATCTTATAGCTAACAAAATACTTATTTGCACTCTGACTCAAAATTAATTTGTATTTTTTATATATACTTTGTATGTTCTTGTACACATGTAGAACTTCCTGGTGAATTGTAAACTTGTGGTAAACAAGGATAGCTTTTGTATACCTAACATGTATTTGAATGCCTCTCACACTGTAAGCACTTAAATTAATGTTATATTGAATTAAATTAACTCATTTTTGAAAGAATTCATTTTTCTTGATTGATTTTTATAATGCCATGTAAAAATATTTCAAATGCAGGTCAGATATATAAATTGCATTTCTTTTCAACCGAGCTCACTACTTTACAATATCAAAGAATTAAGATTTGTTCAATATTGTCTGTTTTGACAATTTTATTATTTTTTCTGATTTCCTATTTTCCAAAAAAGGTTGTAGTGCTGAAATAAATGACCCTATTTCCTACAGTCATTTTCTATTAAGTTCCAAGAAATCACCTTTAAATTAC
The DNA here is from genome assembly GCA_023553655.1 of Myrmecobius fasciatus. Taxonomy (NCBI): domain Eukaryota; kingdom Metazoa; phylum Chordata; class Mammalia; order Dasyuromorphia; family Myrmecobiidae; genus Myrmecobius; species Myrmecobius fasciatus. Next base: position 23,794 of record JAJPUD010006369.1, read on the forward strand.
CTTCCTACTGATATCCAGCCTCATATTCAGGAGATGATATTTGGAAAAATCACAGATAAAGGCCAAAATGATTGCCATTATTAAAATGCTTTTGGAAGAAGAGGTTTATTCACTCAATGAAATAAATTTTGAATTATTCTTAATTGAACACCAGATAAATTATTTTTATTATATTAAGTTAAAAGTTTTTGTACAATCAAAACTAATGCAGTCAAGATTAGAAGAGAAGCAATAAATTGGGGAATCATCTTTATAATTAAGGGTTCTGATAAAGGCCTCATTTCTAAAATATACAGAGAATTGACTCATATTTATAAGAACTCAAGCCACTCTCCAATTGATAAAAAGGATATGAACAGACAATTTTCAGATGAAGAAATTGAAACTATTTCTAGTCATATGAAAAGGTGCTGCAAATTCCTATAGATCAGAGAAATTCAAATTAAGACAACTCTGAGGTACCACTACACACCTGTCAGATTGGCTAAAATGATGGAATTGATAATGGAAGGAAAAGATAATGATGAATGTTGGAGGTGGAAATGTGAACGGATCCAACCATTCTGGAGAGCAATCTGGAACTATGCTCATAAAGTTATCAAACCACACTTACCCTTTGACCCAGCAGCGTTTCTAATGGCCCTATATCCAAAGAGATCTTAAAGGAGGGAAAGGGATCCACATGTAAAAAATGTTTGTGGCAGCCCTTTTTGTAGTGGCTAGAAACTGGAAACTGAGTGGATGCCCATCAACTGGGAAATGGCTGAATAAATTATGGTATATGAATGTCATGGAATATTATTGTTCTGTAAGAAATGACCAGCAAGATGACTTCAGAGAGGCCTGGAGAGAGCTACATGAACTGATGCTGAGTGAAACGAGCAGAACCAGGAGATCATTATACACAGCAACAACAAGAATCTATGATGTTCAATTCTGAAGGACATGGTTCTCTTCAAAATGAGATGTTTCAAACCAGTTCCAGTTGTTTAGTGATGAAGAAAGCCATATACACCCAGGGAGAGGCCTATCAGATCTGAGTGTGGATCACAACATAGCATTTTCACGCTCTCTATTGATGCTTGCTTGCATTTTGTTTTCGTTCTCAGATTTTTTTTTCTTGTAGATCCAATTTTTCTTGTACAACAAGATAACTGGATAAATATGTATACACATATTCAATTTGTCAAGTATTTTAAAATAATTAACATATATTAGACTTTCTGCCATCTAGCAAAGGGGGTAGGGAGGAAGAAGGGAAAAATTTGGACCAGAAAGCTTTGCAAGGATCAATGATGAAAAATTATCCATGCATATGTTTTGCAAATAAAAAGCTTTTATAAAAAAAGCAATTTGAAACACATATTTATGTAAAGTATATTAGACAGATAAATAGATAGATAAATATATACATATCTAAATATGTATATACTATATTCTATGTAAACTTTATTATATAAAAACCATATACATATATGTGTATATACATATATTCTTGCATCCTTTCTCCTCCCCCATGACAAGGGTAGTTTCAAAGGAGGGAGTAGAGAAATAGGTTTTTGTCAATTTTTAAAGTTCATGGAATGAGGACAGGAGATGGAAGCTACTGTTGTGTTCATCATTGTTTTTTCACCCACATATGCATAGAAAAAAATCTCTTTAGAATTTCTCATCCATATATACATTGAAAAAACCTCTGTAGAATTAGAGCTGAAGATAGAGATTGTATATTAGATTTTAGTCAGCGAAAGTGAGTAGAAAAAGCCCAATCATACCCAGATTTTTAGGCTATGAGTCACTTAAGCAGGGATAGTTAACTTTCTTCCTCATTTTATACAGGTGATTCTCATAGAAATGTAGGTACAGAAGGCATGCATTACTCAATAGAAAAGAAAAATGAAAGTTGTAGCCAAGAAAAATGATGAAATCAAAAGATAGCAACAAAAATTAATTCAATTTTTAAAATGTTTGCCCTTTTTAGTAGAGACAAATTAAAGGCATTCTTGGAACTCTAAGAAGTTGATGGGATAAATGAATGAATAGCAAGTATGTAATGTGAAAGAGCTTCAAGAGTAGAGTGAAGAAGAGATTATTAAAAAAAAAGATTAAGTATCTATGATCATTTCATACTCATGATATTCACAAGCTTGATAGTTTGTATTATCAAACCTGAAGGTCTTCAGTGCAGAACAGATTGTTTTTCCTTTTCCTCTCTCAGAAGGGAAAGTCATACAAGTGTGACCTTTCATTTTTCCACACATAAAATAGAGTTATAGTAAGTGTTCAGATTTCAAATCATAAGATATGGTACAGACATTAAATAGCAAGAGGAGAAGATATAATTTAGATACATCTTTGCCAAAGCTTTTTAGAAAATCTTTTGGGTTGAAAAGAATATTAGAGAGTTCTCCAAACTCCCTCACAATATAAGAATCTCTATAAAATCATCTTTGAAAGGTAGTTATGTAGTTTTATTATCTGAAGCCTAGCCTCTTAGCTATACTTAGCATTATGAAAATTACAGCTGACAGCAAATCTACCTAGTTAGAATGGGAATGAGTAAATGGCAAATTTCTATTGCCACAACAACTCTAAAATGTCCTCTTTTCTCCATTCACAGTCACTATATTAGTTTATACCTCATCCTCTTTTACCTTTATTTTTAAAATGGCCTACTAAGTGACTTTTTTTCTGCTTCTTCTTTCCATTCTTCAAATAGCTAAAACAGTGCTTCCTGAAATGGAGGTCTATAAATCTTAATTTTCCCTATCCTCCACCCAAAAATTCTAGTCACACCCTGATTATCTATTAGATAAAATATAAATTTCTTCACAGCATTTAAAACTCTTCAAAATTGCATTACTCCCTCTCACCTTGTACTCGATTGTCCAACTCCTTTGCATTGTCTTATTACATGGCTAGAATGCTCTTCCCCCTCAACTCATCCTTTAACAATCCCTGATTTCCTTCAAGATTCAGCTCAAATATCATCCTATGCCAAAGTCATTTTGTGTCACTCTTGATTCCAGATGTCACTGTCTTTCCCACAGATTGCTTTTTATATACTTTCCATATACCATGTAACACTGGAACAAACCTGAGCTCTGAACTCAAAGTGAAGGACACAAATTCAGATTCAATTTCTGTTCCTTGATGTTCTGTTCCTATGTGTCCTTGGGAAAATTAGCCTTCCTAGGCTTCTAATTTCTCATGTGTAAAATGACAGGTTTATGTTAGATAGTCCTTATAGCTCCAAATCTCTGGATTTATGAAATTCTTCTTTATTTTCATATGTGCACGCTATCTTCCTTTCTAAAATATATGCCCATTGTGGTTAGAGATTATTTTAATTTTGCTTTTTTTTATCTCCAATGTGTCATCCAGTGTCTACTCTTTGGCCTTCAGACTTGATACCAAGTAAAGCATGATATCCAACCCTTAGTTAGGAATAAACTTTGCAAGGAAATAATTCTATAATCTGATGGGCCTACAATGTGTATGTTGCATCTAATACAAGAAAATTTCCAAGGAGATTTTTGGATTTCTCCTTTTGTTGTATTTCTTGTGGCTAAATGAGCAAAAGTTGGAAAAACAGGAAATTCAGGAAAAGTAGGTTTTTCTAATGTTTTTGTTGTGGCAATAATGGGGTTCAAAAAGTCATGAGATGGGGAGTAATCCAGAAAGATTCCCAGATTCAGGCCATCTTAATGTCAAAGGGAAAAAGCTTTATTATGATCCATAACGAGGGCTAGTTCCCTAGGGTAATTTGCAATTTATAAAGTAAAGATGAAACAGGAAAGGGCTCAAAGCAAAGTATACTAACCATTCTAGTTGCTTCCCTCAGAAAATCAATTGATGATTAAGCAATAATTTAGAAAAAAAAATCTCTGAGGTTTTGACACCTATAGGTTGGCCTCCTGGTTGTATACAGTAAGTGAGAGCTTCAGTTCAAGATAGTTTTACTGGCACAAAATAATGCTGGCAATACAAAAAATTCCACAAAAACCTATTTAGGGACAAGATCATGCTGAAAGTATCCCTCCTTGGGGCCCACCTAGACACTGATTTGTCCAGGGACACAGCCTTTTGCTGAAGTCTATTCATTCTAACAGCTGCATGAGAAATATCACTGGATATATTTATTTCTAAGGCAGATAATGACTGGTAATTCATGTTCATTTTATTGTCAGAAATGCATCAGCAAGCGTTTATAAATCATCTACAATATGCCTGAAAGAAGATACAAAGACAAAATGAAAGGATCCCTGACCTCAAGGGACTTATATTCTATCGAGAGGAAATTGTGCTCACATATAAATATATGCACAATGCATACAATTTTAGGAGAGGAAATAATAGCAACAATTGAAGGATCAGGAAAGACCTGAGATAGGTCAGTGATCACCTGAAATAGACCTCAAAGTAAAAACTTATAGTCAAATTCCAGAAAATGGGAGAAGTGGGGAGAAGAGCATATGAGCTTTATTCTCATCAAAATTAGCTTAGAAAAGGAATACTATACACCTTCAATTGGGTGTAGAAATCTATCTCCCCATACAGAAATGTAACAAAAGAAAGGAATAAGAGAAGGGGGAGGGAAGCTGATAGAAGGGAGGGCAGTTTAGGGGAGGTAAAAGAAGCATTTTTTTTTAAATGAAAAGGGTAAAAGGAGAGACTACAATAAACAAATGAAAAATAGGATGAAATTGAACACATAATTGGTAATCATTACTGTGAAAATTTGTTTTACAGTGAATTCCTCTAATAAAGACTTTCTTTTTTCTCAAATATAGGAAACTGAATCAAATTTAGAGAAATAAGAACCATTTTTGATTGACAGATGGCCAAAGGATATAGTGGCAATTTTTAAACAAAATCAAAGTTATTTATAGTCAAAATAAAAAAAAAACAAAGTTCTAAATCACTATTTAGTAGAGAAATGCAAATTAAAACAACTTTGAGACATTACCTCATACCTATCAAATAGGCTAATATGACAGAAGAGAAAAATTACTAATGTTGGAGGGGATTTGAGAAAATTAAAACACTACTGTGTATCATTGGAGAAGTTTTATACTGATTCAACCATTCTGGAGAGCAATTTAGAACTATGCCCAAAGGATTATAAAACCATGTATACCTTTTGACCAGGTTATACCACTACTAGGTCTGTGTCCCAAGATGATTTTTTTTAAGGCAAAACTATCTATATGTACAAAAATATTTATAGTAGCTATTTTAGTGGTTGTAATGAATTAGAAATTGAGGAAATGAATAGCAATTGCAGAATGGCTAAATAACTTGTATAACTTTGATAGAATTCTATTGTGCTTTAAGAAATTAGAAGTAAGAGGCCTTCAGGAGAAACATGGAAAGACTCACATGAATGGATGCAAAATGAAATGAGCAGAACCATGAGAACTTTACACACAGTAACAGCAATATTATATAATGATCTAGTATGAAAAACTTAGCTATTCTCAGAATACATTAGTTAAAGAAAATTTTGTACAACTTATGATAAAAGGTGCTGTCTGTCTCCAGAGAAAGAATTACTAGAGTCTGAATACAGATCAAAGATACTTTTTCTTTATTTTCTTGGAAGTTTTTTTGTCTGTGTTTTCATTTACAGAATCATTTATATGGAAATGTATTTTGCATGACTACTTTTGTGTCACTTATGTCAAATTGCTTGCCTTCTCCTTGAGGGGGACAGGGAAGAGAGATACAATCTAAAACTCAAAATTCAAAAAAATGTTTAAATTGTCTTACATGTAATTGGGAAAAATAAAATATTAAATAAGATTAGAAATTTAAAAAAATTTCTCAAGCAAAATTGTGTTTTATTCATTGAGATTCTGTCTGCCAATCATCATTGCCCATCAAAATATATTAAAGAAAAAGCAGTCCTATAAATTGTCATTGGTGGAGATTTAGATGTGGGGTTTTAAAGCCAAGAATCTTCCTTTTATTTTAAGAGAGGTAATGAAAATTAATCCAATTCAATTCAATATGCATTAATTATGTAGCTAATTCTGGAGAGCAATTTGGAACTATGGCTAAAGGGCTATAAAACTGTGCATAACTTTTGAGCCATCACAGTCATTACTGGGGCTATATTCCAAAAGAGAAAAAGACCTATACATGCAAAAATGTTTGTCGCAGATCTTTTTGTGTGGCAAGAAAGTGGAAATTGAATGGATGCCCCTCAGTTGGGGAATGGCTGAATAAATTATGGGATATGAATGCAATGAAATATTATTGTTCTGTAAGAAATTATGAGCAGGCTGATTTCAGAAAAATCTGGAAGACTTTTATGAACTGAGACTGAATGAAATGAGCAAAACCAGAAGAACACTGTACAAATAATAGCAAGATTATGTGACGATCAATTTTGATAGGCAATGTGGTAACCCAAGATAATTCTAATACTTTGGGGATGGAAAAAAATGTCAATTATGTCTAGAGAGAGAACCGTGGAGGCCAAAAGTGGAAGCATGTTATTTTCACTTTTTTGTTATTTGCTTTTTCTTTCTCATTTTTCCCTTTTGTTCTGATTTTACTTTCACATGACAAATATGGAAATCTGTTTAAAAAATAAGAGACTACAAGGTATAAGCTCTTATACTTATGTTCAGAGGTAGAAGAACAATGTATGCACAAATAAGTAAAATAAAATATGTATGCATGTATGTATGTATCTAAAATATACATGTCTATATATTCATATATATGGGTATATATAGGTATATAATATGGTTATCATGCATATATTACATATAAATGTATGCATATGTGTGTATATGTAGTAATTGTAAGGTCTTTCTGGGTTTGAATCAAGATATTGGAATAGAAGAAGCATTTCAGCTGAGCTTTCCTAAAGTTTCCTTTTAAACAACTTTAAAATAATACCTCAAATTGAACTTTGGGGCATCAGAGCTAACAAGTCAGAATGAGTCATTTTCCTACTCTAAGGCAACTTAGGACATCAAAAAGAGAAGTTGTGACACAGGAGTGGGGACTTTCTCAAAGCACACATGACAGCAACACCAGCCTTAAAGGTGGCTACAGTAATAGCAAGAGCAAGAACTTTGGGAGGTCTCTGACTAGAGGTGGTAAGGGGATTGAACAACAAGTCAGAAGTTACTATAAGAAACCTCTGTGTTAGCACTGGGCAAACTAGAACCACACATTTGCAAATGGAGCCACAGACTAGGCAAGGATCTGGAATATATTCTGAAAGGCAAAAGAGCTAAGATTGTAACTAAGAAAAACTAAGTATAATCCTTCAGGGGAGAAAATATCATTTAATGAAATAAAGGATTTTTAAGCCTTCCTAATGAAAAGACCAGAGAAAAAAAAAGAAAATTTGATTATCAAATACAAGATTCAAGAGAAGCAGAAAAAATGAACATAAAAAGAAAAAAAAATCATGAGGGACTCAATAGGGTTAATCTGTTTATGTGAAAAGATGATGGGTGCAATTTTTAACAATTTTGTCATTATCAGAAGGGTTGATTACACATAAGAAAAAAGGTAAAGGACTAACATGCCTTGAGAATGAGTTGGTTATGTTGAAATGATCTAAAAAAAAAGAGGCATCCACTGGGAAAAAGGGGAACAAGAAAGGGAGAAGAATAATGGGGGGAGGAATTGTTTCACAAAATAAATGCAAGCAAGGAAAAGTTTTTACAATGTTATGAAAATAGGGGGCAATGTTTGAATTTTCTTCTCATCTGAATTGGTTCAAAGAAAGAACACAAACACATACTCAGTTGTTATAAAAATCTATCTTACCCAGTAGATAAGAAGGGAAAGAGACAAAAAGAAATCATGGGTGGCAAAAGGGAGAGCTGATTAAGAGAGGCAAGATGCAAAACAAACTTTCCAAGATAGGAGAGGATGAAAAAAAAGAGAGAGAGATGAACAGAAGAAAATAGTAGAGACACTCTTAATAATCACAACTATGAGTATTACAAAGTGTGGTAGTAATATTTTGGAAAATGAACAAAGGAGAATGACTCTCTGAGTCTCTCTGAAAACACTATAGGAAAATAAATTCCCTAGGGGAAGAGAATCTTTAGGGAAGAGATGATAACTTCACATAGTTGAAATGCTATTAAATGAAAGAGGAATTAGACTTTGAATTCAGAGAACCAAAGTAGCATCAATGGGATGATGCAGAAGAATGGATTAAAACTGAAGAAATTGAAAGATTTCTTAACAATGAAATTTGTTTAAAATCTTTAATGGGATATCCCAGCAGGGAATGTTTTACCCCCATATTTGCAGTCAAGTTTGAACAACCTCTTGTGTATGAAGTTGCAGAAGGAATTCTTGTGCAAGTGTAGGTTGTATCGGATAATCCTTGTATTCCTTTGCAATTCTGAGATTCTGTCTATTCTATGAATAAGCATGTATGTATTATGCAATTAAAATGACCAAATATAATTTTATTCAAAGACTTGCAAATGTTTCCCTCTCAATAAATTTCTGTTGAATTAATGTATGCTGAGATAATCTAGATAGGCAAAACACTAGTACAAGCATAGTGGTTTAAGCATTGCCTTAAACTCAGGAACTCCTACTTTGGATATGTATCCTGTATTTATGTTCCTGGATAAATTGATGATCCTCTCTCTGCTTCCAGTCAATTCATTAAAATCAAAAGTTACAGAACAGTTGTTTGATCTTTATGAGTTTCTTCATCGGGAGTAACAAATGAATAAGAGATCCAATACACACACATATAAACACTATGACAGATAAACTATTAAAGGTTAATGAAAATCAGAATCAACCCCAATTTATCTTGGTAGAATGATAACAGTTAATCTCCATATTTAAGACTGAAGGCACCTGTTTTTAGTAGATTAGGTATGGAAAGATTCTGAATATTATCTGATGATTTGGCTATTGCTAGAGTAGACAATGAGAAATGAGTTGGGATTTTCTACATATGAGAATTCAAATTTTAATTCCAAAGTACTTTTTGTTTGTGGTTAATAGAATTTGTTTCTTTAATCATGCATAGTCACATACCAGATAAAATATGTGAACTGAAAAAAAACTCGAGATGTTCTTTAAAAGTGTTTTCCATATTTTCTTTGCTGTATGCATTGTGTAATAGAAGATTTTGATAGCATTTAACCAAGATAGACAAAAGTTTATCATAGTAACTTCTGGGTCAAAACTGAATTATTTAAAACTAGATTAAATTTTCCTTTGACAAAAAATAGTATACTTTCCTACTGAAAGAAATATCTTGAGTTCATTAAAAATAGGAAAGTATCTCCTGTGCTCCAAAAAGCTGTTGTTTCTTAATGGAAAAAAGACTTTTTGAACTCTAGAAAAGGAATGGCTAAAAAAAATCCTTATCTTAAAGGATGATGGCAAAAACTAGTTACAAAATTCTGTTACTAAGGTTTTGTTTGATCAGTGTGTCAGATTTTGCCTTATATTTTCTTGAAATTTTTTGTTTGTCTACTCCAGAGGAGCCTCTCCAGAGCATGGGATGGAACTATATAGGAACATTGTTAGTGGGATGTGAAATAACTTTTAAGTGTTTGGAGTGACATTGTAATGCACATTATGTTCCAATTGCCATCTCCATGCCTTTATACTGATTTTTTCACTTTATATATTTATGCTCCACATTTTGATATATGTTATTGTTTCTTCCATTGTAACCTCTTTATGAGTAAGGATTATTTTCTGCATTTCTATCTGCAGTGTCTAGCATAGTTCCTGGCACATAGCAGGTGCTTAACATATACTTCCTATTTTAAAATTATTTCTTTTGATTCATAGTATGAATAACATCAAAAATCACAAAAGATTATTTTCTGATTTACAACATTAAACTCTAGTTCTAGAGACAAGTGGGACAGATGGTTAATGCAGGAAGAGTTCTTCATATAGGCACCTGGACATCACCAAACTTATCCCATTTCCAGGAGAAATTAAAAGATCATGGGTATATGCTGTCAACACAAGAAGATGCCAAAAATTGCCTTCAGGAAGTACTAAGAAAAATAAGATTTGATTACTATTAGGCCCTAATAGTAATAGTTCATGTTTTCATAGTGATTTAAAATATGTAAAGCAGCTTTGTCACAAAACCCTTATGGTTACATATCAAAAATAAAATAAAATAAAAAAAACCCTGGAAATTCTTAACGTTGGTGTGTTATCTCATAGGATCCTTCTACAGCAAATATAGATAGACAATCCAGCCTTTCCTAATAAGTCTCAAATGAGAGATAGCTCTAATGTAAGGGTGCTACTTCTTTTTCTTTTTACTAAATCTAAATGTACCACTTTGCAACTTCTATCACGAACTCTTAGTTCGGTTTTTGGGGACATTCAGATTAAGTTTACACTATGAAAGGAAGAAATTGAAGAAAGGAATATATTTAGCTACACAGAAGACTATCATGCAGAAAAGAGATTAGATTTTTTGGCCATAGGGAACAAAACAAGTACTACTGATGAAAGTTACAATTAGGAAAAGTTAGATTGAAGGGAATAATTTTTTTCCTAAAAGTTATATAGAAAGTGCTTTGAAATTCTTTTTTTTTTCTTAAAGCACAAGACTGGACTTGTTACTCCACTATTGAATAAATTCCAGTGGCTCCCTTTTATCTCCAGGACCATTTAACACTCAAAACCCTTTATATCTAACTGATTCTTTTCCATTCTTCTTATACCTTACTCCCCAACATATATTCCTTGATCCAGTAAATTTTTCTTCTGGCACTTGCTCAGATAATATATTCCATTTCTACTGGGCATATTCTCTGGCTTTCTCCTGTTCCTGCAACATTCTCATTCCTCAACTCTATTTTCTACCTTCTTTAACTTCTTTTAAATCCCAGTTAAAGTCCATTTTTACTGAAAAGTCTTCCAAATCCATCTTAATTCTAAAGCCTTCCTTCTGTTAATATTTCCTCTTTATCTTGTATGTATCTTGTTAGTATATATTTATATGTTGTCTCTTCATTACATTGTGAGCTTTTTGAGGGCAGGCACTAATTTTTAAATTTAATTCCTTTTTGTATCCCTAGCCCTTTGAACAACTCCCAGCAAATAGTAGGCATCTGATAAATATTGATTGAATGACTGAGTACCCCTCAGATTATATATGCATACATATATATGTAGATTTATATAAATAAATATGTGTGTATATGTGTATGTGTAAAATATATCCACTTGCATGATCTATTATAATGGAGTTTCTTTATTAAGTGTAAGTTTAACTCGTGGCTGCTGAGGGTATAATTTTGATTTTAAAGTATTATCATCTTCATCATCACTTGTTTTAAAAACATACATCCCACCCTCCTTACTGTAGGTAACTAGAGGAAAAATGTTCTCTTCTAAGCTTTAAATAAGTCACTACCATTTTCTTCTCCCAAACTGATATGCAAAATGATAGGGTTTAATTGCATGATCTCTAATTTTCCTCCAGCTTCAATGTTCTATTACTCTCTGACATTAAGCCCTTCTTCCTTTTGCTCATTACATTGAACTAAGCCAAAAGTAATTACAATATGAAGAAAAATAAATGTCAAATACATTTTCAAATGTATGGATGGAAATTAGAAAATTAAGAGGGCCTCTTACAACTGTATATGATTAAAATGTAACATCCATTCAAAAATTCAAAATTTACTACAGTTTTCTAATTAATAAAATATCAGTTTGATATTTATTGCCAATCAACTACCAACATTGTAGTACTTACTGATTGACACATAAAGTAATTCTCCACATCAATGAAAATAAGAGTGATTTTACATTCATAAAAAGTTACTGAAAATAATTCCCTTCAGAAATTAAGAGATTTATAGACTCTAAAAGTACTTAATTTTACTTGGCTCTGATCCTATATGAGCCAAAGTGAGAAAACTACTCTGGGATTATATATTTCACTTAGGTGATATGAATTAATTCATCATTTTAGCACCTTGGAAGAAATAAATATATATTAATAGATTTCTCATCTCAATATTTTGTGCATTAATAGGAAATTTAAAAGGCAAATGGAATTTTGGCTCTGATTGTTGATTTTTTTTTTATTTGAAGGGTTCTCTAACAAAAACAAGCTTGTCCCAATGGAAAAGAGGGTAGTGAAGAATTTTCCAGTTTGGGCCTTTTTTGGTACTTTAGATCTTTTTGAATATTCAATATATGTCCCAGAGCACACACATTGTTTTCTCAATTTTCAGGTTGCAGGAGTGAAAGGCGGAGCTGCACACATACTTATTTAGGTTTTCCACAGCTGATTTGAGTGTGTAATAGGACCTGGTGATTCTGCAGGAAATGAATCCACTCTCCTAAACCTGTGATTACCCCAGATCTGGAGAAGCTGACTACCCTAAAGCTGATAGAGAGCAGCTCTCTAATATGTCTGGGAAATAAGCAAAGATAATAAAGGAAACAATAATCACTGCAAAAACTGGGAAGAAACCAAAACAGGAGATGAAAATGAAATGAATTTATAAAAACAAACAAACAAACAAACAAACAAAAAACAGCAGTGGTATTCTATCGGGACATTCACATAAAAATGTAGTTAGCTATACATGGTTCAACAACATAGACTTTCTTTAGTTTTACATATTAGTACATATAATTATTTACATATAATTATATGCATAATACATATATGACTATATTATCTGTCTTATAGTATGTGTGTGGGCATACACACACACACATTTTTTTGAATCTGGAAAGTAAAATATGTCAAAGATTATTCCACTCAGTGAAATCATATTTACTATTCAGGCACCTAAGTATTGCTTCCTTAGTTACAAAAACTTACAGATGCAAATGAAATAGAAGTTAGTTCCTATAAAAAAATTCAATCCTCAAGAATTTTTTTTTTTTAACAGATCACAACATCATAACTTTAAAGCTGAAAGAGAAGTTACAGGTCATTAGTCTAAACTTTTCATTTTCCTCATGAGAAAAGTGAGGCTCACAGACATTAAGTGACTTGCCTGAGGTCATACAGGTGGTGTGGATCAGAGCCAGGATTCCAAATGCATTCCTTCTGATACCAGAGCCAACAATTTCATTAGTCTCTTCATGATAACTTTTGACTGTTTTCCCTTGGTTGATTGGGAACCACAGAAAGCTTCCATGCAGCACAGATCTTGTCATTTTTAGAAAGATAGAACTATGACAAGATCTTTGCAGCTTGGAAGCTTTCTGTGGCTCCCAATCAACCAAGAGAACACCTAAATTCTCACAAAGGAACTAGATGAATAATGCTTCCATAACTAGCTCCTGGTGTATTACAGAAAAAAGCACAAAATTTGGAGTCAGGTAATTTAGGTTAGAAACACAGTTCTGCTTTTTATTATTTCTATGACCATGGCTAACTGACTTTCCGTGACTAGCTTTTGCTTTTTTCATCCGTAAAATCAAGGAGTAGGACTGGAACATCTCCAAACTTCCTTTCATCTCTAGGTTCTATGAAATATCATTTATGAAATCTCTTTAGTGAATCAAGTATTTTGATTTGTGCTTGGGCCATTAATCAATTAAATCTTCTTATTCATTAAAATCATCTGATATACACAAGAAATGGCTAGTGGGCTAAGTCTAAACTGAATAATATAGAGAAGATTCTTTGAAGTAATCCATAATAACAAGAAATTGTAAGAAAATATGATACATTGATTAATTCAGTGTTTGTAGGCATTCTGTAGAAAATCAGTAAAAATAAATAAGTGAAAATAAAACAGAAGCATATTGCCAAAATTATCTTGAAACTATAAGTAGTAGAAAACTAACCTCAAAATAAGAAAAGTAGAATGAAATGCATTGGGAGTGAAAAAATCTAAACCTTCCCATTTTTTGGGAGGATCTCTGATATTGATATTTGCTCAGGGGACCATATCACAGTCATTTACCATTTAAACTAGGGGAAAAGAATCAGATATTTCAAGCTTGTAATGAAAATCTATCCTGAAAGTATCAGAAATATATGGAGAAATAGTTTAATAGCCTTCTTGACCTGAAAAATTATCTACTACCTCTCCCTAATTTTGCAAATTAAGTAATCAAATAGATTAGCTAACTAAAGCTCTGAGAAATGATTTGCTTAAAAGTCTCATACTCATTTAACAGATGAACTAGAACTAGAACTCATGATTCCTTACACCCCTTCAAAAACTTTTTTCTGGTATACCATGATTCATTGCAATGAAAGAATGTTAATAAAGAGGTGTGTGTGTGTGTGTGTGTGTGTGTGTGTGTGTGTGTGTGTGTGTGTGAAAGAGAGAGAGAGAGAAAGAGAAAGAATGAGATAGGAAGAGAGGAAGGGAGGAAGGGAGGGAGGGAGAGAAACTCACATACATCATTTCTTTCTTTCTAAAACCCCAGCCTATTTTAAAGCTTGAGACAAAACCAATAGTAGGCATTTGCTTAAGGCACAGCATGAAAGGAAGCTCATAAAAATATGTTTTTATGTATATAAATATGAATTATATGAATATGTACAAATGTATATCTCTACATATTAAACATTTATGAATGCTGGAAAATTAGCTTTCTGTGGCACACTGAAAATTATTATTATATACACACATATACATATATATACATAAGTTATGATTGAACTTATAATAAAGGATATAATGATCATATTGGTCAAGAAGTTCACATGATATTGGAGGGACAGAATCAGTCATGCTTTGAGAAGGTAACTTAAAGGCTTCAAGAGATTCATGACAGTGAGTCATTACTTGGGGGGGGGGCAGTGGAGAGAATGTGTTTCTGTGTGTTCAAAGATGCACATAAACCCAGAACTCAAAGTGTGAGTGAAAGACAGCAACAATGTGCCATCTTGTAAATTAATCTAAGGAGGTCTGTAAGGAACTGCATCCTGATCTTTCAAAGATTAGAGGATAGAACTCCCTAATTTTTGAACTTTCTTTTAAAATCTGAAGTAAGTTATAGGATTGGCAGTACGACTAAATAAAATACTAGTCTGATGTGGGAAAGTCACTGCCTGAGAACAAACCTTACCTGGTCACTACCGGATTCACTGGCAATTCTTGGCTCAGATATACTTAGAAAGCACAGCATTTCAAAAGAGAGATCTATGATTTCCATCCCCTGCTACTGTTCTTGCTGATAGTTCACTTCTTCTGAGTTCCCAGGGATTGAGTTAATTAAACATCCCCAAATAATGCTAACATGGTGTTACCAATATTGAATGAAAAATGATATATCTGTGGCAAAACTGGACTTTCTCCCTCCTTTCAGAAGGAAAGGGCTAAGAATAATCATGCTTTTTTTAAACATACATACATACATATATCATATACATATGATATATGTACACATACATAAATATATATACACACACATATGTATACTAATATATATATATATATATATATATATACATACACAATGAGAAAAGAAGGTGATATTGGCTATTCCTTTAATTTCATTGGTGTTGGAAACTAAAAGTATGTAAACTCACTCCACCATATAACTCTCAGAGAGTTGCTTAGTTCCTTGGTAGCTAAGATCACATGGTCATAACTGCCAGAGGCAAAATATGAATCAGAGGTTTCTAAGTCTTTTAGCTACTATGCCTTTCTCTCTCTCCATCCCCTCCCCCCTTCACTCTCCCTCCCACAACTCCTCTCTCTCCTTTCCTGCCCATTCTCTGTCTCTCTGTCTCTGTCTGTCTCTCTGTCTCTGTCTCTCTTTCTTTTCCTCTCACACCAAACCTTTAAGTTACCTTGTCAAAGCATTACTTATTCTATGCCTCCAATATCATAGGAACTTCTTGACCTATATGACCTAACTAGCACTTATTAGTCATTTATCCTATGACTACAAGGTACCACCAAATATGATACTTCAATAAAGAATGAACAACAAAATTTATAAAGTCCCACTCTCACCTTATTGAATTTTTTTCATTGACCTACACTCTCACATTATCACATTATATGGCCTCTCTTCAGCCCTCAGACAATCCATTTTGGTTGATTCCTTTATAGTCTCACAGAACACACACTGGGTCTGGTATTTGGTGCCCTCTGGCACTAATATCCTGAGTGATTCCTAGGAGACACAATTTAACCATAAGACTTAAACAACTTTGACAATATCTTTCTTCAAACACATCAGAACAGAAGTTACTTGATTATTAGAGATATGGCTGCACAAGACCAGAAATCATTGCCCAGGTCAGAATGGTTAATATTAATGTTTCTCATTGGTCCTTTCCCATACCAAACTAGAGTTCCAGATCTATAAAGGTGTCTCTCTCCAGAAACCTTGATCTGGCAAGTCTTGTCCAGAGAAATTCCTTGCTTAAGATTTTTATGGGGGATAAGATAGGTTAGGTAGGAAGAAGAGGGGAAAGTTTGTGATGTGACAGAGTATTGGGATTTTAAAATCAAGAACTCTGTTTCTAATTTGCTGATAACTTTGAATTTCAAGCTTCTAGACATCAGTTTCCTCATCTATTAATGACAAAACTGAAGTCACACATAGTTCTAGTATTCTATGACTCATCTTCATGAAATTTGGTCCCCTATGGTAGATAGGAATCTGACGTGATTCTAAGTTTTCTGAGAAAAGGAACTATATCACATTTTTATTTTGAAGGTTCTTTAGCCTAGCAAATTGGCCTGCTCACAGTGGCCTTTTTAAATATATTTTTTATGTTTGATTTAATAAGCTATAACTTATTTTCCAAAATGTTCAGCTTTATTCTTGACCAAATCTTTTTTGTGTTCCTCTGATCACTGACATTTTAAACTTTTCAAATGATGTACTATAGACAAATGGTACTTAAATGAGGTCTAACAACAAATGACCTTAAGATATCAAAGCCTATGTAATTACTTAATAACTATGAATATTTTTCATCTAACCAATAGTTAATGTCACAATGCCTATTTTATATGGATTGCATGCCAAATGCATTAACATCTGAATCACTCATGACACTGAACATCTTCACCCTCATTTGATCTCCTGCTACATTAATTGGATTTTAGTGTCCAGAATAAGGGAGGTCATTCACCCATTGAACTCTTTCCTAGAGAGCTGTCAGCTAATTCTAAAAGAGTTAGATACCTTCAAACCATATTGAATGGCTGGCCCTAAAGAGTAATGATGAAGAGACCTATATCAACCTGAATGGGATAGGTGGGGAGACGCCAAGAATGAGTCATAAAGACTTGTCCTTGATCATTTTCTCTTTGATATCTTTAACTATAAATCAGATAAAGGCATTAGTGACCTGTTTTATCTAATTTTTAAATTATAAGAACAATAGATATCTTGTTGGCTAAAAGAGCTAGAAAGATTATAATTTGTTTATTCAGTTTAACCTTCAATAAAAATAGGAAGAGAAAAAAAATTCCATATACATAGAAGAAGATAAGAAAGGATTCAAAATACAAAGGAATACATTTCCATTTCAGGGAAACATATTTAATAAATATTTCACATTGTGCTCAGAATTGTCCATCTTTTCTTTGTTTCCTCACAGGTTTTCTTTTGTTCTCTGCTGTGCATTTTTACTTTATTCTTTTTGTCTCCTTCTTCCTTCCCTTCCCCAACAAAGGCTACAATTAAGTGTGGATATAAAGATTGATATATGCATGTATTGATATACATACATATGATATATACATACATATATGTACACATATTCATACATATAGATATATATAATTACACACACACAAAATTACCTTCATATGCATCTATGTGATACCATACTAAACTTGTTTGTCCTCTATTTCTCTGAAGGTAGATAATAACTTCCTTCATAAGCCCAAGTCTTTCCATATTTTTCTAACTCCACCAACTCAACCATGTTGCATCCTTATATGTCTAACAGTATTTTTAAAATAATCCAAAATAATATTGATTAATAGGACTGAAATATAGTGTCATTTCATTATTTTGTGTTTTGATTAAATCTATTTTAGTTTTAACTTTGTCTGAGATAATGATTATTACACATGCTTTTTTTTACATAATAAATTCTACTTCTGATCCTTACTTTATGTTTGTGTGTATCTCATTTCCTAACCATCTTGACACCTCTGCTTTACTTAATACAGTTCCTCTTAACTTCTTCCTTATCCTCTTCTCTCCTCCCTATGACCTTATTCTTTTATTTCTTTCTGAATTTGGAAACTTATATACCCTGCTAGATATATATGTATTGTTCCCTCTTTAGCCTATTCGTGATGAAAGTAGAGAGCTACAATTACCAGCCTCCTTCCCCATTTACTTCTTCTGTGTCAGTTCTTCCTCTCATACCTCAATTGTACAAAATAATTATTTTATTGTTTCTACAATTTTACTTTTTAGAATCATAGCATACTCAGCTCTACTTCATTTTTTCTTTAAAATTACCCAATTATTAATGACAATCTTAGACACATAGTTTACATTTCCACATATAAAAAGTAAAGTTTTCCTTATTTAGTCTCTTGAAATAAATCTTTGATGTTTACCATATATTTCTCTTGGATCTTCTATGTAAAATTTTCTATTTAATTCAGGTCTTTTTGCAACAAAATTCTAAAAACCTAATATATATGTATACACACATATACATATATATACATATAT
>JAJPUD010006369.1:42532-73735 GCA_023553655.1 Myrmecobius fasciatus
CCAGGGTCACACAGCCAGGAAGTATTAAGTGTCTGAGACCAGATTTGAACTCAGGTCCTCTTGACTTCAGGGCTAGTGCTCCATCCACTGCACCACCTAACTGCCCCCCAAACTGGGATTTTTAAAATTTGTCTATGATGTATCTGTAGGTTTAACTCATAGTTAATCTTTCAAATGAATGTGTTATAATATAAACTATATTTTTAAAAGGAAAATGAAGACATTTTCCAATAAGTAGTCTTATCTTCAAGATTTGTATAGAGTTCTTGTTATTTACAATCATTACTAAAAAGGGACTCCAGAAAGAGTTGGCTACAACAGTTCCTCAGTGGCTCTAGGTGTGCTATCACATTCCCTTCTTTATCTCTTTCTGCAGTTTTATAGGAGTTCCACCATTTAGTACTACCATTAGTCTTTACCATAAATTTCAAAACATAAAGTCATTCATTGATCTTCAGGTGTATGTAACCATTGTTGAATTGCAGGTTTGTGCACTAGAGGGGAATAACTTTAGGGTTTGCAGCCTAGTAAGATGTACAGTTGTCTCTACACTGTAGGTCCAATGATGTACTCCTAGACTAAAGAAAATAAAAAAGGACAAACACTTTCAAAGTACATGGTATATCTATGGCACTCAGCTAGACTCTGAAAATACAAAAGCAGAAGCAAAACTTTACTTTCTCTGAAAGAGCTTGCATTCTCTCAGGGGGAAAAATGTAGATACGCATAGAACTATCAAAGTGGTACAATGGAAAAGAGAATTGAATTGGGAATTAGAAAAACTTGAGATCAGATATAACTTCAGACATCTTCTGGTCAAGTTTAACCCTGGATAAT
The DNA here is from genome assembly GCA_023553655.1 of Myrmecobius fasciatus. Taxonomy (NCBI): domain Eukaryota; kingdom Metazoa; phylum Chordata; class Mammalia; order Dasyuromorphia; family Myrmecobiidae; genus Myrmecobius; species Myrmecobius fasciatus. The sequence continues at coordinate 43,370 of JAJPUD010006369.1, forward strand.
TCATTTAACCTCCTTCAGTCTTATTTCACTGTAAAATGGGGTTATTCACACTGGCTACACAAGATTGATATAAGAATCAATTGAGATGACCTATGTTTTTCACTTGGCAAACCTGTAATTATTAAACACATTTTAGCCATTATTGTTATTATTATTATTATTATTATTATTCAAAATACATACAAAGAAAACAAAATAATTTCAAAAGATAGTGTAATTATATGGCATCAGAAAAATCCTGAAATAGGAAGTGGCATTTGAGCTATATTTTGAAGAATGCAAGACAATAGCTATGTTATGATCATCACTAATTTAGGTAGTTTATTTTACTAAAATCACAGAAGACTCATAGTTTTAAAAACTTTAAAAATATTTTTCTTTCCTTTTCTAATTTTTAAAAAATATTGCTAATATGGAAATAGGTTTTGCTTGATTTCATAAGAATAATGAGTACTATTTTTTCCTGTCTTTTTGATGATGGGGGAAAGAAATGAGTGGAATGTGTTGGAGAAAGGTTGAGAATTTGGAATTACAAATAAAATAAAATTAAGTAAAAACATAAATATATACACTAATTATTTAATTAAATATATGTCCCAAGTATAAACATAGACAAATATGAAAATCATCTGAGATCTATTTACTAGTGCAAGAGTCTTAATTTGCTGACTGCCACCTTCTTTTGTATAGTCTATTGTGAACTAAAAATAGTTTCTACTTTTTGAAATAAAATTTTATTATGCTGAAAATGCAAAAAAAAAATCTTAGTTGCAGGAGTATGCAAAAAGAAATAACCTGATTTAGCTTGTAATGATTTCTGCTTTTTTATCTTTTTTTTTATTTTTAGTAATTTTTTCTTGTTCTATGAATTTCAGTGGAATGAGACTTAAGAGAAATTAAGGTATCATACAGTCTTTTCTGAAAATATGATGACACTCTCCCCAGTCCCATATCTGTTTCTTTACAGTTGTATTGTATACTGAAGGTTTGGATTTACCACTGATGGTTTCTCACTTTGGGGGAATATAGATAGATAGATAGATAGATAGATAGATAGATAGATAGATAGATAGATAGATAGATAGATAGACAGATAGATATAGTGTTGCAATTACTAGGGCTTTCCAACCTATAACCCAAATTTGAGCTTCCTTAGTTCCAGGGCAAGGGATAGGGGGTTAAAACAGAAACTGAATAGAAATTGGAAAGAGTTTCACTCCCCTAACATTGCTTAGTAGAACTTGAACAGGTTAGTCATGTACCAGTTTAACTCAAAATCATTTCTTCTATCAGCTCTCCTAACCTGTTCAACTACTTTGTGAAGATTAATAACAGAAAACAAAATGGAATAGTAAAGTATTCAAACAACACTTTAAAGAAAGAAAATGAAAAAAAATTAATATTCTCTATTATTTTAATGGCATAAATGTGGTCAAAGCAATGAAAAATGGAATTTGACTTCAGAAAGTGGTGACTTATCTGTCTAATGGAAAATCTGAATCACAATAGTCCTGAAAATTGATACACAGAGAATGAACAAGTTTAGATGATAAGTAGGAAGGATCCTAACATTGTGAGAATAGAGCTGTTTTGTCAATACACTGTCCAAAAGAGACCACTTGAATCACAATAGGCATTTGACCCCATTAACAAATATCAAAAATGTCCTGTGTTTAAATAATAATTGAAGAAATACAAATTACAAAAAGTCAATTGAGAGGAAGTAGAATAAATTGCTGTAGTAGTAGTAGTAGTAGTAGTAGTAGTAGTAGTAGTAGCAGTAGTAGTAGTAGTCATAGTAGTAGTAGTAGTAGTAGTAGTAGTAGTAGCAGTAGTAGTAGTAATAGATGTTGCTGCTATTGCTAATTTGTCCTTTTTTCTCGAGGATGATATCAGGGAAGGAATACTATGACATGAAAATGAATTGGATTCTGGTAAGGAAGAACTTTCCAAAGGCACCACCTTCATCTACTTCTCTGGAGCCTTCTGAGTTCTATGGTCAGATCATGATGACTAGAGGTGACTATGGATGCAGTGGGAGAACTTGGCTTTTTAAGCTAAAGTCTTCAGTAGGCCTTAGTTTGAGTGAGAAAATGCTCAATCACTGGTTAAGACTAGGTAAGAAATGAGGCAGAGAATGGCTTCTTTTAATTAATCAAAAAAAAAAAAAAATTGGGAGGAGACCCTCAGCGTTTTTGGCCAAACCGAAATAATTACTATTCACATTCACTCTGAGCCAATAAGAGACAAAGCAGTGACTAACTGGGGGTTGGCCTGGTACCTTTTGTTGTTTTTGATTTTTTTTTTTTTTTTTTTTTTTTTTTTTTTTTTTTTTTTGCTGAAACCTCCCAAGGAACTAACTGTACCAGAAAAAAAAAAAAAAATAGTAGTATATCTCTTGCCTAAGTGAATGAAGAATGAATAAGATGACACAAAGAGGTCTGTACCTATGCAAGCTTATAAATCACAGCACTGTGGAATCAAATAGTTGTAATCAAATGGTATTAAAAATGTAAATATGACTTTCAAAAAATGAGAAAAATTTTATTTTTTAGAAAAATACAGATAAAATGGAATTTGAAAAAGTCTTTCTAAAAAAAAATCCTAAAGGATATTGAGGAACTGTAGATAGAAAGCCAACCTCAAAGTCAGAAAGAACTGATTTCAAGTCTTACATCTAATATATATTTGTGCATCTCAAGGCAAGTCACTTAAACTCTTAGTTCCCCCAGGCAATTTTCTAAGTCTTTAAATTCAAGAGTAGATATCAATTTGCATATATAGAGGTTATTCCCAGAGAGTTCCTTATGCTTCTATATTGAATGATTTCCTGTAGAGAGTGGAATTTGAACTGAGTCTTAAGAAAGGATTCTTCAAGGTAAAAGGGAGGAGGGCAAAGTATTCCAGGGGGGAAAAAAAAAGGACAGTATGTACAAAAACATATAGAAAAGAAATAGGGGGAAAAAATCTTTTAAAAACAGCAATTAGACCAGTGTAACTGTATTATAGAACATATAGGGAGCAATAAAATATAGGATTAAAACTCTGGGAAGGGGCCAGATTATGAAGAGACTTCATTCTAAACAGAAGAGAATATACTTAATCCCAGAGGTAGTAGGGAACCACTGATGTTCACTGAGCAGTGTAAATTATTTATAAAACAATAATCTTGGCAGCTGAGTGGAAGATGGATAGAGTGGAAAGAGACCCTAGTGAAAGAGACCAGTTAAAATGGTATTGCACCAGCCCAGGAAAAAAAAGTAATATGAAGCTGAATTAAGGTGTTGGCCATGTAAGTGTAGAGAAAGGAGTAGAAATCAAAGATGTTGGGGCAACTAGTTGGTGCAGTGGATAGAACACCATCCCTGAAGTCAGGAGGACTTGCTTTCAAATCTGGATCAGACACTTAACACTTCCTAGCTATGTGGCCCTGGGCAAGTCACGACCCCAATTGCCTCAGTAAAAAAAAAAAAAAAAAAAAAATTAAAGATGTGAATTTATAACAAGAAAATTTGGCAACAGATTGTTGTGAGGGATGAACAAAATTGAGGAGTGAAGGATGACATGGAGTTTGCAGATTTAGATGACTAGAAAGAAAATAGTGCCTTGTATAGTAATAAACTTTCAGAAAAGAAGAGAATTTGGGGAAAACATAATTAGTCTTTTTTTAACATGTTGAATTTCATATGTTATTTGACACAGTTCAAGACATCAAAAAAGTAGTTGGTAATATATGACTAAAATTCAGGAGATTGTTTAAAGACAAAGTAGATAGATCTGTGAAACCTCATAGAGATAATCATTAAGCCTATGTTAGCTGCTGATAATTAGTTCACCAAATGAATTAATATAAAACTAATAGAGACAAGGTGTCAGGACAGAGTCTTGGAAAGACAGGTAAACAGACAGGTAAATTCCTCCAGTCTAATATACAAAAATACATATTTTACACTCAAGAAATTTAAAAATGGCTCTTTAAATTACAAAGGGTTTTGTTTCCTCTATAAAAAGATTTATCATGAGGTTATTTTAAAAACTGACTGTGTCCTTTATATGTACAATGGCATTACATCAATGATTTATTCAACACCCAGTACCTGTCTAAAATATCCCTAGGTATTGTGGGAATCATTAAATAGTATTGATGTTCCATGATATCAAGTAGACTGTATTTCTGGTTTAAAAAAAATCATAAAATAATGGATATTAGGATATAGATAGATGTTAAATTGTGTAGTTCAGATTGTGTGCTCTGTTCAGATTCCTGTGCTCATGAAAAGCTTTGTGGAAGAGATGGGATGTGAACAAGGAACTGATTGATATGTAGGATTGGGAAAAAGAGAAGGGAGAATGAAGCATAAATGAGCAACAATTTGAGTTTAAGGTAAAAGTAACAGCCAGGAGTATTCTGAATTTATGGAAGAGCCAAAATAGTATGAAAATAATGCTACCAGATTTTTGAGAGCCATGAAAACATGCAAAGAAATTTGTATTGTGCAATGAAATTGGATTTAACAAGAATTGTGGAGTAAAACAAAAAATTTTGGACAATAAGTAACACAATAGAAGTAGCATTGAAAGATTAATATCATCTCATTAGTGTATGTACCTTTTACCCAGTGCTGCTATACTTCATCACAAGAAATTATAGTAGACCTTTTTCACCACTGCTGCTGTTATTGTTTCTGTAACCAGAAAACATCCTTGGTCTATTTTTACTTCATTCAAATAAAATTCCAATAGATCAAATGGAACTAGCTTCCATTTTTTCAGATATCAGCTTTCAAGAGGAATATGGAGCAATTACATTGAAGTTTTACTTGTCCGTGTCATAATTCTTTTTCCCTTTCCAGAAAAATGATTATCCCTATATTGCTTAAATTATATTGTATTTTATGCCAAGATATCATAACCCCAGAATCTATATAATGTCCTTTCAGGTAGTTTTGAGAAAGCCTTTTACTTGGAATGTTTAAATTGATTTTTTTTTCTTAGTTCATGGTAAGTTTATCTTCATTTACCTCCTCCCTGCCTCAATGACAGGATGGTTTTCTATCCACATTTGCATTAGTACTTTTCTTCATAGTCTTTTGGAGTTTTAAATTAAAGGCTCCTTTTTAAATATTTTTCTTCATATCCATTGTCAGATTGTGTGGGATGGACGGTAGTGACCACTAACCTAATCAGGACTCCAAGTAAAAGTCCAGGAAAAAAGTTTATTTCTCTCCCATGACAGAAGGTGGGAAGTCTGTTTCTCTCTCTCTCTCTCTCTCTCTCTCTCTCTCTCCCTCTCCCTCTCTCTCTCTCTCTCTCTCTCTCTCTCTCTCTCTCTCTCAGTCTCTCTCTCTTTTTCTCTCCCTTTCTCTCACTCCTCTCCCCATAGGCTGGAGTTCAGAGCTCACATTCTAAAGAAGCACAGTTCCTGAGACCATGTGACAGTTTTCTGCTTGGAGATAAAGAATACAGAAGAAGTTTTAAAAAATATAAGGTAAAAAAGCCTGCAGCTATCAAATACCAAGTGGGCAAAGTCTTCTAAGCAAAGAAAACAGTTGACTGTTTCTGACTGAGATGGGGCATTCTATCTTTTAATCCCAGAGGAAGCTTCATCCCACTCAAACCAGTCTGCCCTTAAGCAGCTTCCTTTCTTCCATCTAAATGTGGAAGATAAAGGAGGAAAGCTAGGGGCAAAGAACAAAAGACTTTTTTCAAATCTCAGGCCACCACCCCTGATTACAAAATCCAGTCCCTGCCCCCAAGGAGTTTATATTCTTACTTTCTTTTGGTGGAGATAACTTCTACCCTTCATTATTCTTTGGTATACTTCTGGGTTTCAATTTTTCTAATTTGTGTCATTTCTCCAATTTAATTTTTTTTTTTAACTTTGGAAACTAAATAAATGCCCATCCATTTCTTCACAATGTTTTGAAGAGACTGAGATGTTATGAACTTAACTCCAGGATGCTTCTGATAAGATTGCCAAAAGGAAGGAATTACAATACCTTAGAAGTCATTTAGCCCAGTCCCTTCATTTTAAAATGAAGAAACTGAGGCAGAGAGTTTGAATGACTCACTTAAGTTGTTATGGAGTCATTCAATGATGTCCAACTTTTCCTGACCCTGGCATGACCCTGGACTCTGGCATACCAACATTGTCCTCGGGTTACTCTTGGCAAAAATCTTGGAGTGGTTTGTCATTTCCTTCTCTAGTGAAATAAGGCAAAAAGAGGTGAAGTACTGTGCACAGAGTCACATAGCTAGTAAATATCTGAGACTGGATTTGAATTCAAATCTTCTGACTTTAAGTACAACATTCTACCCAATGAGTTATCAGTTGTTTGTCACTTTTTCTTGACAAGGACCTTGATATCAGAAAGGTGATAGCATGACATGCAAGTGAATTGGATAGGGAGGGAGGACTGTGCAGTGTCACCTGTGTCACTTTCCCCTCCAGAGTCATCTAGGTCCACAGGACTGATACAGATCAGGATGACTGGAGATGGCCTTCGATCAATGGGAGACCTTGATCTTTTTAAGTTAAGATCTTTAAGAAGTCTCATTTTAACTGAGGTTGCATCCATTCAGTCACTAAAGCAACTGAGGCAATGAATGGCTTCTTTTACTTAGTTAAAAAAAATATAATTGAAATAAATCGGAGAGAGGAAGACCTTCAGAGTTTCTGGCTAAAACAGAAATGACTGCTATTTACATTCACTCTGAATCAATGAGGACCTAAATAATCACCACTTGAGGCTTGACTTGGGATCGACTAGTGAGAGTATAAATTCAAGAAATCCTTTAGTAACTTGCTGTTTCATTGGCTCATTAGGAAAATGGTTAATTGTGGCATAGTGGATTCTTCATTGTGCTGTTGGACTCCTTTTAAAAGGAGCTGAGGGGCTAAAGAGAAGGCTTGGCCAATTAGGCTGTTAGAGACTCAGATTCCTTCTTTCTTTCCCCCATCCCTATTCCAACACATTTCTTCTTGCTCATATTCCTGATCCCTCCTCAAGCTTCCTGTAGGCCATCTAGCTGCTTCTAGGTGAAGGATATATAGTTATAAAGCCTTAGTGGTATAATTTGAACTCATAACATCTGAGTCCAGAGTCAGTGTTTTCTTCAAGTTGCCATATTCTATACCCATCATAGGATTACTGTGGTCGAAAAGGAGGACAATACTTTAATACAACTATGACTATTCAATAATTAACCAAATGCTGTTTTCAAAGATTGAATCTCTATTCTATTATTTGCCATTTGCTTCCTTGTGTAAACTTGGCTATGAAAATCCTTTTTTTTTTTTCTTTTTAAATTGGCACTAATTTTTCTCTACTAAGCTTTGGGGATACAATATAGTGATTAAAGTGGAGAAAGCCTAAATAATGCTAAAATACTAAACCAACTCTAGTTTATAAACATGTCAGTGAGTTTTTGTAAAGTATAAAATGTGCTGTTTGCTTTATAGTAACAGATGAAAAAGGAAAATACTTTATCCCTACTGAATTTGAACATCACTTGGAATGCAACAAGTTGATTCATTTTAGTTTAGTAACCATTAAATTCAATCTAGTATGTAGTTCAGGAAAACAATGTGTAATATTTAAGACTCTGCATGCCAGGGAGAAAAGAAGTCCTTTTAACAAACAGCTGCACACTGCCAACTAAATATGCACACATGCTTTGTGCCTCCTTTGCTATCATTCAGAATCCAGTAGGCTCCAAAGAGAAAACTGTCTGATCAGTCATCTGAGAACTCATTTCCACTCATAATCTGGTTTTGGGAAATCATACAACTGGAATTTGTGAAATGTCAAAACTGGTGCTTACCAAGATGCTAAATGAATCCTGATAGGGATTTTTAAAGATATTTAAGATATTTTACTCAGGATATTAGTTCTTCTATACTCCCTTTAAAAAATTAATATACCCAAGACTTTCTCATCTCAGTCAAATCTAATATAAATCATGAAAAGTATAGTATACATTACAATCATATTTAAAACAAAATAATTCACAGCCTCCACCCTCTTACTGTATATATATATATATGTGTGTGTGTGTGTGTGTGTGTGTGTGTGTATCATGCTTTCTTTTACTGCTTCTATAAGATATAACTTCATTTAGGAAATTGCATGGTGTAAATTAAAAGGCTTTGAAATCTAATCCTCACTGCTACAAATTACCTGTTTACAACCAAATCATATTAGGAGGTAGGAAGAAACAATTATCTAAATCATTCAAACTAAAAAGGGAAGACTGCATGCAAATATGTGTTCAATAAGCATAGGATAACATCATTAAAGTTACTGTATTCTAAAAGAAACATATGGATAAGATAGATGATTCAGGCAAATGTCTTTTACTGGAATGAACCACAGAAAGAGAGCTATACATAGCAATTCTGTTGCACAAAGGTAACAACATAATCTTTACCGGCAACTCAATGGAGTAATTCATACTAGAATAATAATGGAAGAAGCAAGTAAGGTCCATTCAACTAATGAGAGAAAGAACTTTGTGTCAAGAAGCCCTGAGAGGAATAACCCAAAAATGTTTACCCATAGGAGCAAAACCCTGAAACCTCTTGAGATCATCATGTATGGAAGCAAGAAAGATCACCTGTGATGTAACTTTTGTAGCAAAGAAGCATACACTGATAGCTTTATATTTTAACTAATTATTCTTTCTCACAAGGCACAAAACTCAATTCTTTCTTCACTGCTAAAAAATATAAATATTGTTGAAAGATAAGTGCATCAAAATTTTTAAATTGCATTAGAAAGATTATTATTTGTTCTCTGAGATAGAGCAAGAGGCATCTCACCTTAGTTACTATTTTTTTCATAATTGCCACACCCAGAGGTTTCATAAAGTTCATAGAAGAAGAATAGTTTGGAAATTATAGTTAGTAAGAGATTCTCCTGGGCCTTAAATACCAACCAAGCAGAACAAATGTTATATTTATTATGAAACAGAAAGTTGCACTTTTTTTGTTTGTTTAGTCAGGGAGAAAAATGATTAAATAAATTCTTTGGAGACTGAGGTCTAGGGCAGAGCCAAGATGCTGGATTAGAAGCAAACCCAGGAGAACTCTCTCAACATTTTCAAAAAAAAAAAAAAAAAAAAAAAAAAAAAAAAAAAAAAAAAAAAAAACAACAACAACAACTTTAAAATAACATGTAAAATGAAATTTTGGATTGGCAGAGCCAGCACAACATCAGGCTGAGACAATTTTTCTGACCTAAAAAGACTTAGGATGTAAATAGATTGGAGGCTCATCTACAACTCATAGCAGCTGCAGTAATAGTGGCCACTGTAGCAATAGTAGCTTTAATAGATCTCAACCTAGAGGCAGTGAAGAAGTAAAAAACTTGTCAGGAAGCTATTATAGGGGATGTTTTGCTGGCGTTGGGTATAATTAGTACATATTGACAACTCTACTGGTTGTATACAGTTCTGAGTTCTGATTCCAAGGCAGAGAGAAGTGTGAGGAGATTAATTACGAGGGATCAGGACTCTTCATCAAAGTGCTAAAGATAGATAGATAGATAGATAGATAGATAGATAGATAGATAGATAGATAGATAGATATAGATATAGATATAGATATAGATATAGATATAGATATAGATATGTGAAACTATTTGTAACTTCAGGGATCCTTTCTGAATAAAGACCAGAGTATAAAACAGGAAAACAGTGACTAAAACTCTCTCAGGATAGCATCACCTTAAAAAATGAAAAAAAAAACTTAAAGAATCCAGAATTAGCTCTGAAAACAATAGTATAAAAAAAATCTAAACTAGGGATCATGCCTCCCCATCTCTAGGTGAACAGAACCCAATTAATTATAGCAAAAAGTTACAATCCAACAAATAGCCTAGAAAAACAAAGAAAACTAATAATAAAGGATTTGGCTATAAAAAGCTAATAAGAAAGTAGCGAAGAACAGGTTATAAATCCAAGCAAAGATAACAAATTGAAGACAGCTATAACAAAAGTATCAAAAAAAAATGTTAATTGGAGCCAAGTCTAACAAGAATTCTTGAAAGAGAAAAGAGTGGTAGATGACAAATTTTCAAAAGAAATGACAGTGAAACATGAAAATTATAAGGAACATTACAAGAAGTAAAACTTAGATGGCGGAGAGAGGCCAGAAACTTGCCTAACTTCTCTCCATTTCTCCTGGAAACAACATTGAATGAAACCTCTAAATATATTGTGATGCTACAACAACAAAAAGTTGGAGTGAAATGATTTTCCAACTTAACATTACTCAAAAGAACTTCAAGAAAAGTCTGTGTCACTTGGATAAAAGGGGAACACAGCTCAGCACAATGTCCAAGCAAGATATGTGAAACTGTTAGCCACAGCACAGATCAGCACCTGAAACTCTTTGATTTGATTCCGCAGTCTACTGGCATAGCAGGCAAACAGTAGAGCCTCCAGCACCAGAGCAGAAAGCAAATTGCCAGCCACCGAAACCAAAGACAAATGTAACAAGGGCAGACTAATCGAAATCAATGAGCAAACCACCAGCACCTGCAGCCCCAGATCTAGTATTCAATCATCCCACCTCTAGCACTCAGGACAATAATCTTTAGACAATGCTCCCAGTGCTCCAAAAGCTGGGTTCAACTTTAGAGGTTATAAACAGCCCCCTCCCCCAAATGAGCAAGAAACAAAAAAGAACCTTCATCAAATAAAGCTACTATGGCAATAGGAAAGATCATCCTCAAAAGACAACATTGTCAAAGTGTCTACATATAGAAATTCAAGGGATGTATTAATTCATGTCAAGCCCAAAAAGTCTTCTTGGAAGATTTAAAATTTACAAAGAATTTTAAGTCAAATAAGAGATATATAAGAAAAATAAAGGAAAGAAATGATAAGCATTCAAGACAGTCAATAGCTTGAAAAAGGAAGGACAAAATTGATGGAAGAAAACAATTCTTTAAAAAGCATGATTAACTAAATTAGAAAAAAAATTACTGAAGAAAACATCCTTAAAAAGTAGAACAGAACAAACAGAAAAGGAGGTACAAAGCTATATGAAGAAAATAATTCTTTGAAAATTAGAATTAGGTAATTGGAAGCTAATGACAGTAAGAGTCAGTCTACCAAAATTTAAAGACTGAAACAATAGAAAAAATATAAAGTATCTTATTGGAAAAGCAACTGACCTGGAAAATAGATTCAGGAGAGAAAATTTAAGAATATTGGACTACCTAAAATCATGATCAAAAAAGGGGAAAAAAAAGACTGGAAAGCATCTTTCAAAAAATTATCAAAGACAATTGCTTAATATTCAAAAATAAGAAGCAAAAGTAATTATTGAAAAAATCCACCAACCATCCCCTGAAAGAAATCTCAAAATGAAAACTCCAAGGAATATTGTTAGTCAAGTTGAGAAAGAAACAATTCAAATATTAAGGAGCCATAATCATGACTACACTGGACTGAGCAGCTTCTACCTTGGGCTTGTGAGGGCTTGGAATGTAATATTCCAGAACATAAAAGAGTTTGGATTCTCACCAATAATTGACCTATCCAGCAAAAATGTCCATAATCTTTCAGGGGACAAGATGAATGTTCAGTGAAATAGAGGACTATCAAACTTTCCAGAGGAAAAGACAGAAAATTTGATCTTCAAACACAAGGCTCAACAGAAACATAAAAAGGCAAACTGGAAAGAAGAAAATGTTATTCCATAAAGTTAAACTGTTTACATCCCTATAAGGGAAGATGATACTTATAACTCTTGAGAACTGTATCTTTAGTAGGGCAGTTAGAGGTGGTATACATAAACAAAATGTAAAGGTATAAATTAGCATTGATGTGATGATATGAAAAAATAAAGGGTGAAGAAAAAAAAGGATCTTACTTGAAGAAGAGAAAAGAAAAAGCAAAATGATGTAATTTACACAACTGAAGAGGCACAGAAGATCTATTACAATAGTGGGAAAGAAGGGAATTGGATGAGCAATATTTGAACCTTACTCTCACATGATTTGGCTCAAAGAGAAAAAACTGTGCACACCCAACTGAGAAAAGAAATTTATCTTACCATATAGAGAATTAGGAAGAGAAAGAGGAAAGAAAAAGGAGGGAAGCTGATAAAAAGGAAAGAAGATTGAAGGAGTCAGTGATCAAATGTAAAACACTGGTGATGAGGAACAGGATGAAAGGAGAAAGAAAAGTACAAATAGAAGAGGAAATAGGATGAAAAGAAATACACAGCTAGTAATGATACATGTTAATGGGAATAGGATAAACTCTCCTATAAAATAGAAACATATATCAAAGTGGATCAAAAAGCAGAATTCTACAGTATGTTGTTTACAAGAAACACATTTGAAACAAAACAATACACACAGAGCAAATTTAAGGAAGTGGAATAGAATTATAATAATTATAATAATTCAGCTGAAATTTTTTAAAAAGCAGCAGTAGCAATCCTATTCTAAGGCAAAGAAAAAATAAAAATAGATATGATCAATGGATAAGAAAGAAAAGTACATTTTGCTGAAAGAAGTAATATAAACATATTAAACATATGCACCATGTGGTATTGCATCCAAATTTTTAGAGGAGATATTAAATGAGATGCAAGAAGAATTAAAAAGCAAAACTATACTAGTGAAAGGTCTTAACCTTCTTCTCTATGAACTACATAAATCTAACCACAAAATAAACAAGAAGTTAAGGAGGTAAAAAGAATTTTAGAAAAACTATATATAATAGACCTCTGAAGAAAATTGAACAGGGCTAATAAGGAATATAATTTTTTCTCAGTGGTACATAACACCTCCACAAAAATTGATGCTATATTTTAGGGCATAAAAACTATGCAATCAAATGCTGAAAGGAAAAAATCATAATAGATAACATTCTTTTCAGATCACGATTCTATAAAAATCATATGAAATAAAAGATCAAGGAAATTGGACTAAAATTTATTTGAAAATAAATAATCTAATCTTATAAAATAAGTAGGTCAAACAACACATCATAGAAATAACCAATAATTTCATCTAAGAGAATGACAATAATGAGACAATATACTAAAACTTATGAGTTTCAGCCATAACAATATTTAGAGAAAATTTTATATCTATAAATGCTTACAGGAATAACAAAGAAAGAAGGGATTAATGAATTAGTCATGCAACTAAAATAACTAAAAAAGGGAAAAATTAAAAATGTTCAATTACATACCAAATTAGAAACTCTAAAAATCAAAGGAAAGAAAAATGAAATTGTAAGTAAGAAAACTACTGAAATAATAAGTAAAATTGGGAGCCAGTTTTCTGAATAAACCAATAAATAAATAAAACTTTGGTTAATTTAAAGAATACCAAAATATCAGTATCAAAAATGAAGAGGGTGAATTCACCAACAATGAAATGAAAAGTAAAGCAATAATTAAAAACTATTCTGTCCAAATGTATGCCAATACATCTGACAATCCAAGTGAAATGTGTATGCATTTGCAAAAATAAAAGTTGCTCAGATTAAAAGAATATGAAATAAAGTATTTAAATAATCTCATTTTATATTAAAAATAAGTTGAACTTCCTAAAAAAATACTAGGGCAAGATGAATTTCAGGTCAAGTCTATTAAACATTTAAAGGACAATTTATTCCAAAACTATATATATATATGATTTTAAAAAGTAGGTGAAGAAGGAATCGTACCAAATTCTTTTTTTTTTTTTTAAGGAAATATGGTACTGAAATTTAAACCAGCAAAAGTCAAAACAGAGCAGAAAATTACACAAAAATCTCCCCAAGGAATATTGGTGCAAAAATATTAAATAAAATGTTGGCAAAAAGATTACAGCAATTTATCATCAACATAATACACTATGATCATGCAGGATTTGCATCAGGATCAGGCTGATCCAGTTTTAGGCACAGTATCAGCAAAATTGGAAATGTCAATAACAAAATAACAAGTGCTAAATAAATCATAACATTATTTCAATAGATACAGAATAAGAATTTGACAAAATGCTGCATAAATTTCTATATAAATACTACAGTGTAGGAATAAGTGGAATTTCTCTGAAAATAAGTAACATCTATCTAAAACCATTAGCAAACATCATATGTAATGGAGATAAGCTAGAAACCTCAAAAAGGCCAAAGTGAAGCAAGGATGGAAATTGTCATCATTATTAATCAACATAATGCTAGAAATGTTAGAAAGAATTTGAATAGATAATAAGAAAAGAAAACTATCATTGCAGATATGAGGGTATAGTTAGAGAAACATAGAGAATAAACTAAAAAACTACTTCAAATAATTAACAACTTTAGCAAAGTTGCAGGATGTAAAATAAACCCACATATGTCATCAGCATTTCTATATTTTACTAACAAAGTTCAGCAGAAAGAAATAAAATGAGAAATTCCATTTAAAACAACTGTAGACAATATAAAATATTTTGGCATCTATCTGGTAAGAAAAATCCAGGAATAATACAAATATGACTACAAAACATTTCAAACAAATAGATCTAAATAATTAGAAAAATAACAGTTACTCATGGGTCATCTGAGCTAATATGATTAAAATTACAATTCTGTCTTTATTAATTCACTTACCCCATGGCCTCTCCATCAAACTGCCAAAATTATTTGATAGATGTAGAAAATATTTTTATTAAACCTATTATTATATGCATAGATAATTTTCAACATTCACTCTTGCAAAACCATTTGTTCCAAAATGTGTTGCCTTCCCTTCCCTTCACCCCCTCCTCTAGATGGCAAGTAACCTAATGTATGTTAAACACATACAAGTCTTCTATACATATTTCCACAATTATCATGCTGCAAAAGAAAAATCAAATCAAAAAGGGAAAAAATGAGAAACAAAACAAAATGCAAGCAAACAACAATAAAAAAGTAAAAATACTATACTGTGATCCACACTCAGTCCCCCAGTCCTCTCCCTGGATGCAAGTGGTTCTCTTCATCACAAGATTTTTGGAGCAGGCCTAAATCACCTCACAGTTCAAAAGAGCCACATCTGTCAGAGTTGATCATCATGTAATCTGACTGTTGCTATGTATGATGTTCTTCTGCTTCTACTCACTTCACTTAACATCATGATGTTCATGTAAACCTTTCAAGTCCTCTCTGAAATCATCCTATCAATTGCTTCTTATAAAACAATAATAACATTCATATACCACAACTTATTCAGCTATTCTCCAATGATGGGCATCCACTAAGTTTCCAGTTTCTTGCCACTATAGAAAGGGCTACCCCCAAAATTTTTGCATATATAGGTCCCTTTCCCTTTTTTTGTGATTTCTTTAGGATAAAGCCTAGTAGAAATACTGCTGGATCAAGGGGTATGAAGGGTTTAAGAGCCCTTTGGGCATAGTTCCAAACTGCTCTCCAGAATAGTTGGATCAGGTCACAACCACCAATAATGTATTAATGTCCCAGTTTTCCCACATCCCTCCAACATTCATCATTGACTTTTCATGTCATCTTAGTCAATTGGAGAAGTGTGTAGTGGTACCTCAGAGTTGTCTTAATTTGCATTTCTTTGATCAGTAATGATTTGGAACATATTTTCATAGGAATATAAATGAATTTAATTTTGTCATCTAAAAATTGTCTATTCATATCTTTGACCATTTATAAATTAGAAAATGGCTTGAATTCTTATAAATTTGAGTCAGTTCTCTATATATTTTAGAAATGATGCCTTGAGCAGAACCTTGGGATGTAAAAATTTTCTCCCATTTTATTGCTTTCCTTCTAATCTTGTCCATATTGCTATTGCTTGTACGAAAAAATTTTAACTTGATCAAAATTATCCATTTGGCATTCTACAAGGTACTCTAGTTCTTCTTTAGTTACAAATTCTTAGAAGTAGATTTTCCTATGTTCTTCTAATTAGCTTACAATATTCTTTACATCTAAATCATGAAGCCATTTCAACCTTATCTTGGTATATGGTGTTAGATGTGGGTCAATGCCTAGTTTCTGCCATACTAGTTTCTAAATTTCTCAGCAGTTTTTGTCAAATAATGAGTTTTTGTCCTCAAACCTGGAGTCTTTGGATTTATCAAACACTAGATTTCTATAGTCATTGATCATTTTGTCCTGTGAACCTAACCTATTCCACTGATCAACTACTCTGTTTCTTAGCCAGTACTAAATGGTTTTGATTTCCACTCCTTTATGATATAGTTTTATATCTGGTACAGCTAGGCCACTTTCATTTGCTTTTTTTTCCATTAATTCCCTTGAAATTCTTGACCTTTTTTTCTTTCAGATGAATTTTGTTGTTATTTTTTCTAGATGAGTAAAATAATTTCTTGGGAGTTTGATTGGTATAGCACTAAATAAATAGATTAGTTGAGGCAGTATTGTCATCTTTATTATATTCGCTTGACCTATCCAAGAACACTTGATATTTTTCCAATTGTTTAGATCTGACTTTATTTGCATGGAAAGTGTTTTGTAGTTTTGCTCATATAATTCCTGACTTTCCCTTGATAGATAGATTTCCAAATATTTTATACTATCAACAGTTATTTTAAATGGAATTTCTCTTTGTATCTCTTACTGTTGGATTTTGTTAGTGATGTATAAAAATGTTGATGATTTATGTGGATTTATTTTGTATCCTGCAACTTTAAAGTTGAGGATTATTTCTAATGGCTTTTTAGTTGATTCTCTAAGGTTCTCTAAGTAGATCATCATATCATCTGCAAAGAATGACAATTTGGTTTCCTCATGACCAACTCTGATTCCTTTCATCTCTTTTTCTTCTCTTATTGCCAAAGCTAGCATTTCTAATACAATATTGAATAGTAATGGTGATAGTGAGCAATCTTGTTTCATCCTTGATCTTATTGGGAATAGTTCCAGTTTATCCCCATTATATATGATGGTTGCTGATAGTTTTAAATAGATGCTACTGACTTTTTTAAGGAAAAGTCCATTTATTCCTATATTCACTATTGAGATAACTACATGTTTTTTGTTAATTTGGTTATTGATATAGTCAATTATGCTAATAGTTTTCCAGATATTGAACCATCTCTGCATTCCTGGTATAAATCTTACTTGGTGATAGTGTATTATCCTGGGGATGATTTTCTGTAGTCTCTTTGCTGATACTTTATTTAAGATTTTTGCATCAATATTCATAGGAGATTGGTCTATAATTTTCTTTCTCTGTTTTCATTCTACCTGATTTATGTATCAGTGTCATGTCTGTGTCATAAAAGGAATTTGGTAGGAGTCCTTCATTCCCTATTTTTTTCAAATAGTTTATTAGAATTAACTGTTCTTTAAATGTTTGGTAGAATTCACATGCAAATACATCTGGTCCCGGGGATTTTATTCTTTGGGAGTTGATTAATAATGACTTGGTCTATTTATTTTTCTAAAATGGACTATTTAAGTAATTTATTTACTCTTCTGTTAATCTGGGCAATCTATATTTTTGTAGGTATTCCTCCATTTCCCTTAGGTTATCAAATTTTTTGGCATAAAGTTGGGCAAAGTAATTCCTAATTATTGCTCTAATTTCCTCTTCATTGGAGGAAAGTTCTCCCTTTAAATTTTTGAAATTAACAATTTTATTTTCTTCTTTCGTTTTTCTAATCAAATTAACTATAGTTTTATCTATTTTGTTGATTTTTTCATAAAACAAACTTTTAGTTTTATTTATTAATTCAATAGTTTTTATTTACTTTCATTTTTTTAATCTCCCCTTTTATTTTTACGATTTCAAGTTTATTATTTGATTGGAGGGTTTTGTTTTTTTTTTCTTTTTTTTTTAGTTGCAAGTCCAATTTGTTGATTTTCTCTTTCTCTATTTTATGCAAGTAAGCATCTAGAGATATAAATTTTCCCCTTATTACCACTTTGACTGCATCCCACAAATTTTGGTATGTTGTCTCATTATTGCCATTCTCTTGGATGAAATTAGTAATTGTGTCTGTAATTTGCTGTTTCACCCATTCATTCTTCAAGATGAGATTATTTAGTTTCCAATTGCTTTTTTGGTCTATTTTCTCCTGGCCTTATATTGCATGTGATTTTTATTGCATCCTGATCTGAAAAAAAAATATATAGATTTACTATTTCTATCTTTCTGCATTTGATTTTGAGTTTTTATGTCCTAACAAATGGTCAATTTTTGTATAAGTTCTATGAACCACTGAGAAAAAAGTAAACTCTTTTTTGTCTCCATTTAATTTCCTCCAAAAATCTATAATACCTAACTTTTCTAACATTTTGTTTACCTCCTTAACTTTTTTCTTATTTATTTTATGGTTTGATTTATCTATTTCTGAGAGAACAAGGTTGAGATCCCCCACTATTAGTCTTGCTCTCTATTTCTTCTTGCATCTCTCTGAACTTTTCCTCTAGGAATTTCCATGGTACACCTCTTGGTGCATATATGTTTAATATTGATATTGCTTCATTATCTATGGTAACCTTTAGTAAGATATAGTTTCCTTCATTGTCTCTTTTAATTAGATCTATCTTTGCTTTTACTTGATCTGAGATCAGGATTGCTACCCCTGCTTTTATTTGTTCACCTGAAGCATAAAAGATTCTACTCCAGCCCTTTACCTTCAGTCTTTATGTATCATCATGCTTTAAATGTGTTTTCTGCAAACAACATATTGTTGGATTCTGGCTTTTAATCCAGTCTGCTGTCTACTTCTGCTTTATGGGAGAGTTCATCCCATTCACATTCGCAGTTAAAATAACTAATTTTGTATTTCCTGCCATCTTATTTACTCTAGGTTATGCTTTTTTCTTTCCTATCCCCCTTTCTTTCTACCCAGTATTTTCTTTTGATGACCATCTCCTTAAAATAGTCCTCTTTTAGATCCCCTCCCCCTTTTTTACACCTTTTCCCTAATTCTTCTGTTTTCCTTCTATTATTCTTTCCCTTTCTTTTCCCCCTTTCCTTCCTATTTCCCTAAAGATGAGACAAGTTTGTGATACCAAATATGTCTATAATTCCCTCAGAGCCAAATTTGATGAGAGTAAAATTAGCACAATTCTCATCCCCCTCTCTTCTTTCCCTCAATTACAATAGGTTTTCTTTGCCTCTTCATGTGATGTAATTTCCCTTATTTTTACCTCCTTTTTCTGCTTCTTTCAGCATGATCACTTTTCTACCTCTAATTTCTTTTTTATATTATGATAATAAAATCAACTTATACCCTCATTTTCTAAGTATATCCATAACAGAAATATAGTTAACAAGAGTTGTTTTTCCTTTTTACCTTTTTATGTTTCTCTCGAGTTCTGTGTTTGAAGATAAAAATTTTTTGTTCAGTTCTGGTCTTTTCATTAGAAATAAGTGAAATTCACCTATTGCATTGAATATCCATCTTCTTTCCTAAAAGATAATGCTTATTTTAGCTGGGTAGTTTATTCTTGGCTATAATCCCAATTCCTTTTCTTTTTAGAATATCAGATTCTAGGCCCTTTGATCCTTTAATTTTGAAGCTGCTAGGTCCTGGATGATTCTAATTGTGGCTCGTCAGTATTTAAGTTGTTTCTTTCTGGCTATTTGCAATATCTTTTCCTTTGTATGATAGTTCTGAAATTTAGCCATAATATTCCTTTGGGATTTAATTTTGGGGTTTCTTTAAGGAAGTGATCAGTGGATTCTTTCAATGGCTATTTTACCTTCTGATTCTAAAACATCAGGGCAGTTTTCTTTTATGATTTCCCATAAGATGATTTCTAGGTTCTTTTTATTTTATCTATGGCTTTCAGGAAGCCCTATATTCCTTAGATTGTCTCTGCCGATCTATTTTCCAGGTCAGTGTTTTTCCTAGGAGATATTTTATATTTTCTTCTATTTTTTCCAATTTTTTGTTTTTGTTTGACTAATTCTTGAAATCTTATTGAGTCATTCATTTCCATTAGTTCAGTTCCAATTTTTAGTGCATTATTTTCTTCACTTACTGTTTTTAGCTCCTTTTGCAATTGGCCAATTGAATTTTTTTATTCATTGTATTCCTTTTCCATTTTTTTCTTTTTTTTCTTTTTTTTGCAATGATCTCATTTCATTTTCCCATATTTCTTCTAACTCTCTTTTAAGATGCAATCTTTGAAGAAAGCCTTGTGACATGGGCTCCAAAATATGTCTCTCTTTTGGGCTTTTTTTGGAGTTGCTTTACCTTTAGGGATCTCAGGATTTAAAGTCTGTTCTTCTTTCTCTCCATAAAAGCTGCCTATGATGAGAATTCTTTTTGGTTTTTTATTCATTTTTTTAAGGCTTGAGGTCTGTTCAAGATAAAGGAGGGACAACTGCTCTAATCTGCCCTGGGGCAGTGCTGCTGATTAACTGATTTCAGGAGCTAGGCAGTTCTGCTGATTGATTGATTGCTTTAGGGTGCTGTGTAATGGCAGCTAGGTCTGGTGCTCTTCTGGGGCTCAGTGGTTCACAGTCTACCCCCCACAAAAGGCACATCTGACAAACCATCTACTTACAATCAGGACATATTGGTCCAAGAGGCCCACAGAAGCCCCCCAGGTGAGTGAAAGCCATAACACTCCAACTCCTGATCCAGCTCCCTGCTGCTGTCTCCTTTGCTGCATTCTGCATTTGGCAGACCACCCCCCTGCCCAACTGAAACAGACCTGTTTTGAAATTCTTCCTAGATCTTCTTCTAGAAATGTGTTGTACTCCAGATATTTGTGGATTCTTTGACTTCAAAACCAATCTACAGGCTTAATGTGCTATTAGTTTGAGGGAAGTCGAGAGGAAGTTACAGAGAGTTGTGTCTGCTCTCCGCTATTGTGGCTCCTCCCCCTTGCTTTGGTTTTCAATTTTCTAGCTTTTTCTAGCTTATTTAGTTGCATGTCCTATTCATTGATCTTTTCTTTGTCTAATTTATGCAAGTAAGCATCTAGAGATATAAACATCCCCTAAGAATTGCTTTGGCTGTACCCCATAAATTTTGATATGTTGTCACATTATTATTATTATTGTCTTGAATGAAATTATCAGTTGTGTCTATGATTTATTGTTGCACCAATTCATTCTTTAGAATCAGATTGCTTAGTTTCCAATTAATTTTTGGTCTGTTTTTTCATGGCCCTTTTTTTACATATAATTTTTATTACATCATCTTCCCAAAAAATGCATTTACTGTTTCTCCTTTTTTGAATTTGATTTTGACATTTTTATGGCCTAATGCTTGGTCAGTTTTTGTATAGGTTCCATGTATTACCAAGAAAACAACATATTCTTTTTTGTCTCCATTCAGTTTTCTCCAAAGGTCTATCTTACCTAAATTTTCTAAAATTCTATTTACCTCCTTAACTTCTTTCTTATTTATGTTGTGGTTTGAAATGCCCCACTAGTATAGTTTTTGCCATCTAATTCTTCTTGCAGCTCTCCTAAAAGAGCTTCTCCTCTTCTCTAGAAGTTTGGATGCTATACTACTTAGTACATATATGTTTATTTCTGATATTACTTCATTATCTATGGTATCCTTTAGAAAAATGTAGTTTACTTCCTCATCTTTTAATTAGATCTATTTTTTCTTTTGCTTCACCTTATATAAGGATCACTATTCCTGCTGTTTTTTTTAGCTGAAGCATAATAGATGTTGCTCTAGCCTTTTACCTTTACTCTGTATATATCACTCTGCTTCAAATTTGTTTCTTGTAAACAATATTCCGGCTTTTAATGCAGTCTATTATCCACTTCTGTTTAATGGCAGAATTCATCCTATTCACATTTACAGTTAAAATTACTTACTCTGTATTTCCTGCCATCTTATTTTCCCCAAGTTGTACTTTTCTCTTTTCTTTCCTCCTTTCCCTCTTCCCCAATGTTTTGCTTCTGACCACCATCTCCCCCAAACAGCCTTCCCCTTTTACAGTCCTTTTCCCTTTCTTATTCTTTCCCCTTATATTTCTGTTCTCCCTTCTATTACACTAACTATTTCCTTTCCTCTTTATTCTCTTACTTCCCTATAGGATGAGACAAATTTCTCTGTGAGCTAAATATGTCTGATATTCTCTCTTAGAGACAAATCTGATGAGAGTAAGGTTCACACAGTGCTCATCCCCTTCCTTCTTTCCTTAAATTGTAATAGGTCTTTTTTGCCCTTTCATGAAATGTAATTTACCCATTTTCCCTCCCCTTTCCTCTTCTTCCAGTACAATCCCCTTTCCACCTCTTATTTTCTTTTTTTATGTCATCATAGTAAAATCAAATTATACCTACCCCTTCTAAGTATATGCATATCAGAGATACAGTTTTCAATATTAAAAGTATCATCTCCTCATATTGGGATGACAATTTTTTAACTTTTAAAAGAAATATAGTTATTTTTTTCTTTCATTTTTTACCTTTTTATGCTTTTCTTGAGTTCTGTATTTGAAGATCAAATTTGCTATTCAAGTCTAGTCTTTTCATCAGAAATAAATTAAATTCTCCTGTTTCCTTTAATGTCAATTTTTTTTCCTTGAAAGATAACATGTAATTTTGCTGGAAGGTTTCTTCTTGGCTGCAATCCAAGCTTTTTTGCCCTTCAGAATATTGTACTGAAGGCCCTTCAATCCTTTAAAGTGGAAGCTGCAAGGTCCTGGGTAATTCTGATTGTGACTCCTCAATACTTGAATTGTTTCTTTCTGGCTTTTGGAAATATTTTATCCTTGATCTGATAATTCTGAAAGATACCTATGATATTCCTTGGAGTTTTTATTTTGGCATCTTTTTCAGGAGGTAAATGGTGAATTCTTTCAATGGCTATTTTGCCCTCTGGTTCTAGGATATCAGGACAATTTCCTTAATGATTTCCTGAAAGATTTTGCTCTGGCTCTTTTTTTTAATCATAGTTTTCAGGAAGTCCAATAATTCTTAGTTGTCTCTCCTATTTTCATTTTCCAATTCAGTTTTTTTTCCAATCAAGCATTTTACCATTTCTTATATTTTTTCAATTTTTTTTTTGTTTTGTTTGACTGATTCTTGTTGTGCCATTGAATCATTTACTTCCATTTGTTCAATTCTAATTTTTAGTGATTTATTTTCTTCAGTTAATTTTTTTAAACCTCCCTTTGCATTTGGCAATTGAACTTTTAAATGGATTCTTTTGTTCATTGGGTTTTTTTCTATTTCACAAATCTATTTTTCAGCGAATTGGTTTCTTTTTCCATTTCATTAAATCTGTTTGGTAAGGAGTTATATGCTTGTTCCATTTTTCTACATCTATTTTTAAAGTTTTCTTCAGACCATTTCATTGTTCCCTTTTCCAAACTCTCCTGAAAAGTTTCCATTTCCTTTCCCCATTTTTCTTCTAACTTTCTTTTAGGATCCTTTTTGAATTCTTCCAAGAAAGCCTTGTGAGATGGAGAATAACTCATATCACCTTTTGAGGCTTCACCTGGAAATGTTTTGCCAACCTCCAGGTAGCACAGACATAACACTCTGGGTCACTGTGCTGAAATCATTTGGAAATGTTTTGGGAAATCTACTGGGAGACTTAGCCAAAAATACAGCAATGTTGTCTACTCTATTCTGGTTTAGAAGTCAGTGGATCAGCAAATTAGCTGTGAGACCTAAATTGCAACTATAAAAGGCAAATAGTGAGCCCCTGAACCCCAGAATATGATGGGACTTGGCCATGCCCATTTATCACAGAAAGGAAATCAGCAGCACCAGTCTCAGGGCAGCATGAACTCACTGTCCCCTGTAGATAAAACTTGGGGCAATGTCCTTTTTGTCCTAAGAGCAGACCTCAACCTTTAAAATGAGCAAAAAGTAAAAAGAGCTCTGACCAGAGATACCTTTTATGGAGTATGAGAAGAATAGACCTAAAATCCTGAGGACATTAAAAACAAAACAGAATAACATGGGAAGGAGATATGTTTTTTTTTTTTTTCCATTTTGCTAAAACTATTTTAAGGGGTTTTCTTCAGATAATGTCTGTGTTTCTTTTTCTAAACTGTCCTGCAATGTTCTCATCTCATTTCCCCATTTTCTTCTCTCTTTAAAAAGTTAAACACTAAGTTATTACCACTAAGTTAAAGATTTTTTTGAATTCTTTCAAGAGAACCTTGTGAGATGAAGACCAATTCATATCACCCTTTGAGGCTTCATCTGAATACATTTTGCCTACCTCTAGGTGGCACAGACTTACCACCCTGAATCCCCGGACTGAGACTGTGCTAGGCCACCTTCCCTCCCCCTTTTCCCTTCTCTCTTGATTGAAACATATATTTTCTTAAATTCTTCCAAAATATCTTCTGCTAGAAATTTGTTACACTCTAATATTTTTGTGTTCTGTTACTCCAAAACCAGTTCAGAGGCTTGATTTGGTGTTAATCTGAGGGAAATCAGAAAGAGTCAGAAAAAGACCTGTCTACTCTCCACCATCTTGGTTCTGCCCCAGAGATAGAAAATATAATAACAAAATTCATCTGGAAAAAATCAAATATTAAGAATAGCAAAGGATATAATGAAAAAAAATGCAAAGGTAGGTGGCCTAACTGTACCAGATCTAAAATTATATTATAAAGCTGTAATCATCAAAATCTTCTGGTACTAAAAAATAAGAGTATTGAAGCGGTAGAATGGATTAGGTACATAAGATACAATAGTCAATGGCCATAGTAATTTAGTGTTTAATAAACCCAAAGACCCAATTTCTGGGATAAGAATTCACTATATGATAAAAACCGCTAGGAAAACTGGAAAATTGTATCAGAAATTGTGTAGATCAACATCTTACACTATATACCTTGGTATATATGTGGCATCAAAATGTGCATCTAAATCATATACTCAATTTATAAACAAACAAGATATAAAGAATATTATAAAATGCAAAGTGGATAATTTTTATTAAATTAAATTACAAAAGTTTTGCACAAAGAAAGCCAATGCAAACAAAATTAGAAGGGAAGTAGAAAGCTGTGAAACAATTTTTGCAGTCTGTTTCTGATAAAGATTTAATTTCTAAAATATATAAATATATAAAGATAATTCTTTATTTTATGAGAATACAAGTTATTCCCCAAATGATAAGTGATCTATGAACAAGTTGTTTTCAAATGAAAAAATAAAATTATCTATAGTTATATTGAAAAAAATGCTCTAAATTTTCTCTATTAGAGAACTGCAAATTAAAATAATTTTGAGGTATCACTTCAGAGCTATCAGATTGAAAGGCCAATATGTTAAAAAAGGAAAATGATAAGTGTTGGAGATATGATAAAATGGGAACTTTATTGGTGAAATTATGAACTGATCTAATCATTCTGGAGAGCAATTTGGAGGTATACTAAAAGGAAAATGAAACTATAAATACCTTTTGGTTCAGGAATACCATTAGTAGCTCTATATGCCAAAAGGATCATAAAGCATGGGGAGAGCCTACATGTACAAAAAGATTTATAGCAACTCTTTTTGTGATGGCAAAAAATGGAAAATTGAGGAGCTGTCCATCAATAGGGGAATGGCTGGACAGGTTTTATTATATTAATGTAACAGAATAGTATTGTATTATAAAAAATAATGAGCAGAAAAAAAACCTAGAAAATTTAAACAAACTCATGCAAAGTAAAGTAAGCAGAACTTGGAGAATATATTACATAGTAACAGTAAAATTGGTGATCAATTATGATAAATTTAACTCTTTTCAGGAATATGGTAATTCAAGAAATTCTAAAGGACTTGTGAAGGGGAAAGCAGACATTTAATGAATAAGTAATTTCCATCATTCCTGACAGAAAGACCAGAGTTAAGAGAAATTTGGTATTCAAACATAAGTTTTAATAGAAGAATAAAAAGGTAAACAAAAAAAAGAAATCATAAGTGAATCATATGTTAAACCATTCATATTCTTATCTGGGGTATGATGATACATGTAACTCCTAATAACTTTAACATTACTGGGGAAGTCTAACATCGTTTACATAGTCAGAAGGTATA
Source organism: Myrmecobius fasciatus (assembly GCA_023553655.1). NCBI lineage: Eukaryota > Metazoa > Chordata > Mammalia > Dasyuromorphia > Myrmecobiidae > Myrmecobius > Myrmecobius fasciatus. Next base: position 69,324 of record JAJPUD010006369.1, read on the forward strand.
ATTCACTATAGAACTGAGACAAATTTATAAAAATAAAAGACATTCTGCAATTGATAAATAGTCAAAGGATATAAGCACACAATCTTCATAAGAAGAATTCAAAGCTATCTATAATTATATTAAAATGTTCTAAGTTAACATTTATTAGAGAAATGCAAATTAAACAACTTTGCACCTATTTCTGATAGGTGACAATATTTAGTGCTTCACTATTTTGATTTAATTGTCTCCAAATTCCAAAGTCAAAGATTTATAAAATGGAACTTTGAGAAACCATTAACAATCAACTGAATGATAAGGACTGGTGTCCCATAACTCCTTACCAATTACAATAGAATATTTTGTTGTTGTTGTTTGGTAGATTAGTTACATCTAACTCTTCATGAACCCATTTGGAGTTTTCTTGGCAAAGATACTGGATTCTTTGTCATTCTTATTCCTGCTTACTGTATACATGAAGAAACAGACAGACAGGGTTAAATGACTTACAAGATAGTTAAATGACTAGCAAAATCACAGAGCTAGTAGGTCTGAGGACCTCTTGAACTCAGGACTGGCTCTTTCTCCATTATCAAGCTGTCCAGAACCCTATTTGATAATTGGTATGGAAGGACAAAGAAAACTACAATATAATAAAGTTATTTAGAGTGAGAGGGGCAAGATTCTATTTAATATTAGATATGGGAGAGAGATGATTTGACAGTGGCTATTATTTGAACTATCATATGAAAATGTAGTAAGTTTTCATCATATTCCTTCCAGACATATTTTTATTTAATATATGCCATTATTCTAAATTCTAGTAACAAAAAATATTAACACAATTCCTGTCCTCATGAACTTATACTGTAGTAGAAGTATATCACATTTAAGTACAGAAAAACCATAACAACAAGAAATATCCAATTAGTACAAACAAGTCAATCAAAGTGCTTCAGAATATTTTGAAGATTAAGAGAAAACTTTAATCTAGGGAGACCTGCAAATCTTATCAAAGAGGTGATTTTTAAGTTGAATGATAAGTAAAATGAAAATTCTTTTAAGTATATGTAAGAAAAGAGCATATCAAGCACAGCTAACAATCTATGCACATTTACAAGAAGAATGGAGAAAATGTTAAGTTCAGAAAATAATTAGTAGTCCATTATTACCCAATTATCACCTGTTAATGTGAGAATAAAATACTCAAAAACACTTATAAAATTTAATGTAAATTATAGTTCATGTATGTGAATCTAAGTAAATGTAATTTTAATGTAAAAAACCCATAGGAGATTGTCAGTCTTGTGATGTACCTGTGCCGATCTCAGCAAACCTCTTGCAAATCTCCTACTGAGCTTTGTTCATTTTTTTTTCCTTTAACTCCAACTTTTCTTTATTCCCCTTATTGCTCATCCATCAGCTTTTCTATGGAATTACCATTGGAACGTCAATATAATATCTGAATCTTGGAGTAGCATCTGTTGGCATTTGATTTATGATTGGTGCATTAAGACCTTCAAGCCATAACAGATACGACATTTATTTTTGAGGTCTTCCCAGATTGGTCATTTGGTTAAAAATGCCCTTAAAAACTGCACAGAATCAAAAACAAATGAGCTAGTTTGAGATAATGTCTGTTCTGTCTCAGAAGCAAAATTTAGCATTTTGAAATTGCCTATAGCCTGCAAAGTTTATACATTTAACTAACTGTCTGGTATCTAGCTGCATATGTTACTTGCCTGTCTCCTAATCCTCCTGTAGTTAGATTTGTTCTAAGCAAGAAGGTTTTTTTTTTTTTTTTTTTTTTTTTTTTTTTTTTTTTAAAGGGAAGCAACAGAGAAATACTGTGTCCTTATCTAGTAAAAGATAGAATTTTCAATCAAGGTACAATTCTCTATATTACTCAGCAACAGTCATTTATTTCCCAGGATGCTTGCTAATATGTTTATTTTATCCTTTTGAAGTACTTGTTGTTTGAGTCATTATGAATTAGTTGTATGATCATTTTGCATGAATATTATCAAAATTACAAAATAGTTGTATTTCTAGGGATCTTAGCAGGGATGAGAGGAGTATTCTGAACTACTACATTTAAAAGGTACTATCTTTTGTGGATGGATGGAGATGAACAACAACAAAGTTGTACAGATGGTAGCCTATCCTATACAGGAATCATGTCTAGGAAGAAACAGATCTTTCTTTTACCATTTTGAAAAGTTCATTCATAAGGTTAAAAGAAAATTATACCAAATAAGAGAGACATGATGTTGTGAAAAGAAGACTGAATCCCAGTTCTCCTTCTTACTCTCTGAGTGACTTTAGATTTTACAAGTTTGGAGCTCAGAATTCTTCATTTCTAAAATGAGAGGGTTGGACAATTCAAAAACCACATACTAGATGATTTATATTTTTAAAAAGCTTCTTTATTAATCAGTTCATTGATGTTTTCTCAGTTTTCTCCTTCATTTAAATCTACTCTCACATCTTCTCAAAGTAATCCTCAATTTGTCATTTTCATTAATCTTCAGTTCTCATCTTTTATATCATTTTAATATCATTTATATCATGTTACCTTTCTTTTAATGATGCTTAGATAAAGCTGAATAAAGAGAGGCTGTCCCAATTGAGGACAGCTGTTTGAAACAGTGAAATTAAAGCTGAGTTTCCAGGTCATTTTTACATTTGGATCAGTTATATCAGTTGATTGCATCCTTAATCCCATGCAACTGCTTTGAAAATACTGCTATTAGAAGATGGCGGAGTGAAAAGGTGACTTTCTGCCTCTCCTCCGATCTTCTCTCAAATCAACAATAAAATAAGCCTCTGAACTGATCTTCAAGTCAACGAACTCAGAAATATTTGGGCATGGCTCTCTGGATAACTTCATATCAGGTTAGTCGGACTCGGACAGAGAGATAAATAGACGACCCCTGTGTAGGCCGGAAGTGAGGGTGGGACTCAGCTCAGCTCATCCTGGCAAAAATTCCAAACTCCAAACTCCAAATTCCAAACACCTGGAGTTTATCTGAGGCACTTGGGAACACTCTGCCCTGATTGGGGGCAGGTGTTCTGGCAGACTTGTCTTGTTTAAGGAGTAATTCAGACTTAGTCCTAGCCCCCACTGGCCCAGCACCTTAAGTCAACTCGCCAAAGTGCCCCAGGGCAAAGCTTTTTCAGCCGCCGTTATTTTTCCCTACCTTAAAGAGATATCCACGCTGTCTAAAAAAAAAAATGATGAAGAAACAAAAGAGAGCTCTCACCATAGACAGCTTTTATAAAGAGAAAGGGGAGATGATCACCCCAGATCCAGAGGTTCCTTTAGACAAAAATCCAGAAAAAATCAGCAAGGATCATCACTGGTCCCCTTTTCAAAAGGCCTTTCTGGAAGATTGCAAAAAGAACCTCAAAAGAGAGCTGGAAGATAAATGGGAAAATATACTGAAATCAGTGCAAGAAGGATATGATGCCCTGCAAAAGAGATATGAAAAAGACACCAATTTATTGAAAAATAAAATTAGTGAAGTGGAAAAAGAGTGCAATGAACAAAGTGGCCAGTTACAAAAGGAGCTTAAAAAGGTAACTGAAGAAAACAACACTTTAAAAATAAGAATTGAACAAATGCAAATGAATGACTCAATAAGACTTCAAGAATCAGTCAAACAAAAACAAAAAAATGAAAAATTAGAAGAAAATATGAAATATCTCCTAGGAAAAACAACTGACTTGGAAAATAGATCTAGGAGAGACAATCTAAGGATTATTGGACTTCCTGAAAACCATGATGAAAAAAAGAATCTAAACACTCTCTTCCAGGAAATCCTGAAAGAAAACTGCCCTGAGATTGTAGAATCAAAGGGCAAAATCACCATTGAAAGAATTCACCAATCACCTTCTGAAAGAAACCCCAAAATTAAGACCCCAAGGAATATCGTGGCTAAATTTCAGGACTATAGCACCAAGGAACAGATTCTGCTAGCAGCTAGAAAGAAACAATTCAAATCCCGAGGATCAATAATTAGAATCACACAGGATCTGTCAGCCTCCACACTGAAGGATCAAAGGGCCTGGAACCAGATATTCCGAAGGGCAAAGGAACATGGATTACAACCAAGAATAACCTATCCAGCTAGAATAGCATTATCCTTCAGGGAAGAAGATGGTCATTCAATGATATAGGTGAATTTCACCTATTTCTAATGAAAAGACTGGATCTGAACAAAAAATTCGACACCCAAACACAGAATTCAAGAGATGCATAAAAAGGTAAAAAGGAAAGGACTCTTGAGAACTTTATTTTTACTATGGGGATACTTAAGGTTCGGGGATGTAATTAAGTAGATATTACTTTGATAATATGAAAAAGAGAACTAGAGGGGAAAAGGTTGTCATACTGGGGAAAAGAGGGGAAAAGTGGTAAAATAAGATCTAAA
>JAJPUD010006369.1:78735-131725 GCA_023553655.1 Myrmecobius fasciatus
AAGATAAGATCTAAATGGGTTCATGATCTAGATATAAAGAGGGACTTTGTAAGCAAGTTAGAGGAAAGTAATATAGTTTATCTCTCAGACCTGTGGAGATGGAATAAATTTATGTCCAAAGAAGACCTGGAACTCCTAATTGAACACCAGATGGATAATTTTGATTATATTAAGTTAAAAAGTTTCTGTACAAACAAAACTAATGCAGACAAGATTAGGAGGGAAGCATCAAATTGGGAAATCATCTTTACATTTAATGGTTCTGATAAAGGCCTCATTTCTAAAGTATATAGAGAATTGTCTCATATATATAAGAATTCAAGCCACTCTTCAATAGATAAGTGGTCAAGGGATATGAACAGACAATTTTCAGATGATGAAATGAGAACCATCTCTAGTCATATGAAAAGTTGCTCCAAATCACTATTGATCAGAGAAATGCAAATTAAAACAACTCTGAGGTGCCACTACACACCTGTCAGATTGGCTAAAATGACAGGAAAAGATAATGATGAATGTTGGAGGGGATGTGGGAAAACTGGGTCAATAATACATTGTTGGTGGAATTGTGAATTGATCCAACCATTCTGGAGAGCAATTTGGAGCTATGCTCAAAAAGTTGTCAAACTGTGCATACCCTTTGACCCAGCAGTGTTTCTACTGGACCTATATCCCAAAGAGATCTTAGAGGAGGGAAAGGGACCCACCTGTGCAAGAATATTTGTGGCAGCCCTTTTTGTAGTGGCTAGAAAATGGAAACTGAAGGGATGCCCATCAATTGGAGAGTGGCTGAATAAATTGTGGTATATGAATATTATGGAATATTATTGCTCTGTAAGAAACACCCAGCAGGATCCTGATTTCAGAGAGGTCTGGAGGGACTTGCATGAACTGATGCTGAGTGAAATGAGCAGAACCAGGAGATCATCATACACAGCAACAACAGTATTACATGATGATCAAATCTGATGGACAAGGCTCTCTACAACAAAGAATTGTCTCAAACCAGTTCCAATTGTTCACTGAGGAAAACCATATACACCCAGAGAGAGAGAAATGAAATATGGACCACAACGTAACATTTTCATGATCTCTATTGACATTTGCTTGCATTGTGTTGCCTTTCTCTGATTCTTTTTTTTTTCTTGTAGATAGGATTTTTCTTGCATAACTTCTCAAGCATTTCAACATTATTACTTCCTGCTATCTAGGGGAGGGGAGGAGACTGGGGGTAAAATTTGTAATGGAAAGCTTTGTAAAATCAATGCTGGGGAACTACCCATACATATGTTATACAAATAAAAAGCTTTAATAAAAAATAAATTAATTTAAAAAAATTAAAAAACAAAAAAAGAAAAGAAAATAGTGCTATTAGCCACAAGAGTGAAGTAAAGAAGGATCTGAATGACTCTACATTAATTTATCCATACTACTAGGGAATAAGAAGTGAAGTGGGAAAGACACTCAAATCAAACGCAGTATTGGGTCAATAGAGGCAACATTTTTTAGTCAGGAAAGACAGCACTAAAGTTCATAATCTTTATGGATTCCTCTTCTTCACTATTAGAACCTTCATGTGAGAGTGATTCAATTCACTCATCCTTCATTTAAATATTAGTTCCAGTTAGACATTTTACCTTCTGAGGGGAAAGTGAAGAAATTAAAGATAGTCCAAAGAACTGCAATCAACATGATTAAGATAATAGAAAAAAAAAGAGGAGGAGGAGGAGGAGAAGGAAAAGGAGGAGAAAGGAGAGGAGGAGAAAGAGGAGAGAAAAAGGGAGAAAGACAGAGAGAAAACAGATACAGGGACAGAAAGAGCCAGAGATTAAAGGACTATGTCCAATCACTTACTTTCTTATGAAAGACTTTCATTCTACTGAGGATATTTTACTGAGACACAACTTGACAAATCCTTTAGTATTTCTCATAGGGCCTTTGCCTGTAGCAGATTTTAAGTACATACCTGCCAAATTAAATTGAAGCAAGGTAATGATTAGCTCTTTATTTGCATAGAGTACTGAATTAGAAGAAAAAAAGGCTTAACTTTACAGATCTTTTTTTTTCCATTAGATATGAGAAAGTATCTCTTAATAGTAAGGTTTAATAAGTATTGATATAGGCTATCAGAAAATGAAAATCTTTGGCCGATCTATTCTAGTCGGTCTCCAGAATAATCAACTATTTGATGATATTTTAGATATCTTAGAAAAAAAGGAATAATCAAAGTGAAGCTTCTAAGACTTCTGAAACTGTAATCTTATCATTCTTAGCTTCTACAGTGACAAAATACTAAGTCAGCATTGCTTCTGAAATTGTAGTTGAATGCCTACAATCTGAACCACTATGCAAAGTACTGGAGAGTTAAAAGTGAAACAGCACAGTATCCAAACAAAAAGATCTCAAAATCTAATGAAGTATTAGACATTTGCATAAATAACAATAATTCACAATTGAGCATAATTTCCAAAGTAATCTTCCAAATCAAATAAGTAATTTATCAAGAGGCAGTTCTCACATACTCTCTTCTAGGTGCAATTGAAATCAAATGCAAAAGTCAAATAGTACCTGCCCTCAAGAAGTTTCCGTTCTAATGGGACAGAAAGAACATACATATATAAGTATATTCAATACATAATATGTAGAAAATAAATAGAAGATAGTTTGAGAGGGGTGTAGTGGCAGATAGGGTATCAGGAAAAGTTTGACATATAAGAAAATAATTGAGCCAAGTCCTGAAGAAAGAAAAAAGAAAAAATTCAAGACAGAGAAGAGGAAGGAGTATATTCCAGATATAGGATAGACAACACAAAAGGATGAAAAATAGTGAAGAAGACCAGTCTGACCGACTCATGAAATGAAGGAAAATAAATATTGTATGTTTACTAGAAAGATAGGTTGGGCCCAGCCTGTAAAGGCTATTAAAAGTCAAATAAAGAAAGGACTTTATTCATGATTTATTTTCTCTTTTTTGAGATAATTTATTTTATTTTTTAAGCTTTTTATTTTCAAAATATATGCATAGATAATTTCCTTATTCACCTTTGCAAAACCTGTGCTCCAAATTTTTTAATTAATTTATTTATTTTAAATATACATTGCTTTACGTATCATGTTGGGAGAGAAAAGTCAAATCAAAAGAGAAGAAAAATGGGAGAGAAAATAAGAACAGAAAAAAAAGTGAACATAGCATGTTTTGATTTGCATTTAATTTCCATAGATTTTTGTTTTTGTTTTTGTTTTTTGTTTTTTGTTTTTTTTCTGAATGAAGCTGGGATTTTCTATCCAAAGATCCAAAGTCTATTGGGATTGCTTTGGATCACTGAACCACTAAGAAGAATCAAATCTTTCATAGTTGCACACATTCTTGCTATTATTGTGTTCAACGCATTCCTGATTCTATGTGTTTTGCTCAGCATTAGTTCATCTAAATCTTTCTAGGCCTTTATGAAATCAGCTTCTTTATCATTTTTATACAACAATAATATTCTATTACCTTCATATACCACAGCTTACTCAGCCATTCTCCAGTTGATGGGTATCTACTCATTTTCCCAATCTTTGTTACCACAAAAAGAATTGCTATAAACATATTTGCACATAGGAGTCCTTTTCCCTTTTATGATTTCTTTGGGATTCAGACCCCAGTAGTGGCACTGTTGGGTCAAAGGGTATGCACAGTTTGATAGCCCTCTGGGCATAGTTCCAAATTGCTTTCCAAAATGACTGGATCATTTCACAACTCTATCAAAATGCATTAGTGTCCCAGTTTTCCCACATCCCCTTCAATATTTATCATTATCTTTTCCTGTCATCTTAGCCAACATGAGAGGTATGAGGTGGTACCTGAGAGTTGTTTTAATTTGCATTTCACTAATCAATAGTGATGTAGATCATTTTTTCATATTACTGTAGATGGCTTTAATTTCTTCATCTGAAAATGGTCTGTTCATATCATTTTATATTTATCAAATTGGGAAATGATTGTATTCTTATGTATTTAACATATTTCTTTATATATTTTAGAAATGAGACCTTTATCAGAAACATTGGCTGTAAGTAAAGACTTTTTCCAAGCTCTGTACTTCCTTTGAAATGTTGTTTCTGTTACTTTTATTTGTGCAAAACCATTTTAATTTAATGTAATCAAAGTTGTCCATTTTGTTCTCTAATTCTTCTTTGGTCATAAATTCATCCCTCCTCCTTTGCTCTCCTAATTTGCTTATGGTGTCATCCTTTATGCCTAAATTGTGTATCTATTTTGACCTTATTTTGGCATGGAGTGTACAGAGGGCTTTTTATTTCATCCTAGAAGTAATAGATAATCCAAGTATCTTAACATAATTAACATGTAGTGGATTTCCTGCCATCTAGGGGAGGGGTAGGGACTAGGGGGGGAAAATTTGTAACAGAAAGCTTTGTAAGGGTCAGTGTTTAAGAGTTACCCATACATATGTTTTGCAAATAAAAAGTTTTAATAAAAAAAAGTAATAGATAATCATTGAATACTTTACATGGATAATGCAAAGCAGAATATGATAACCATGATTTGAAGGATAAAAGCAAAGCACTCTAGAAATTCAACAGATGATAGATTATTACAAGTAGGCATCTGTACAAAAAAGTTTGTCAAGCACATAGTACTTGTAGTAAATGGAGATGATAAAGGTAAGAGCTCTGAATTGTCCTTTGGCAGTAAAATTAGTATAAGGAAGGTTATAAAAGAAATAAAGTTTGTAAAATTCCTTTAGGATCCTTATGTAATCAAGAGAAAATGAATTTTTGTCAACTCAAAAATAATAAAAAAATTAAAAGGGAAATAGGGGAAGAAGATGACTAGAGCACGGGATCAAAAAGGAATAACCTGAGATATAGTATACATGTAGCCTACAAGATAAAAACTGTTTTTGCTTTCTGATACTTATGATCAAATATAAATTCTACTAGTTTCAAAAAGAGGTAAAACTCTTTTTTTAATTAAATATTTTTATTTACAAAACATATACATGGGTAATTTTTCAGCATTGACCCTTGCAAAAATTTCTGTTCCAAATTTTTCTCCTCCTTTCCCCCACCCACTCCCCTAGATAGCAGGTAATGAAATACATATTAAATGTGTTCAAATATATGTTAAATCCAATATATGAATACATATTTATACATTTATCTTGATGCGCAAGAAAAATCAGATCTAGAAAGAGAAAAAAACTTGAGAAGGGAAACAAAATGTAAGCAAACATCAACAAAAAGCATGAGAATGGTATATTGTGGTCCACCCTCAGATCCCATAGACTTCTCCCTGGATGTATATGGCTTTCTTCTTCATTGAACAATTGGAACTGGTTTGAATCATCTCACTGTGGAAGAGAGCCATGTCCATCAGATTTGATCATCATATACTCTTGTTGCCATATATAATGATCTCCTGGTTATGCTCACTTCACTCAGCATCAATTGATGTAAGTCTCTCCAGATTTCTCTGAAATCATCCTGCTGATCATTTCTTAAAGAACAATAATATTCTATAATATTCATATACCATAACTTATTCAGCCATTCTCCAACTGATGGGCATCCACTCAGTTTCCTTGCCACTGCAAAAAGGGCTCCTACATTTTTGGATATGTTGGTCCTTATCTCTTTTTTATGATCTCTTTGGCATACAGACTCTATAATAGAGTTACTGCTAGATCAAAGGGTATGCAGTTTGATAGCCTTTTGGGCATAGTTCCAATTTAAGGTTAAATTTTAAGCTCATTCTTCCTAATTCTAGATCCATTGCTCTATCCACTGAACCACCTAGCTGCTGCCTCATGTTAACATTATTTACATTCAATTGTATTTTTATTTATTTTGTTAAATATTTCTCAATTATATTTTAATCTAGTTCCAGCAGAATTCCAGAGTTTTGTAAGTTGCATGCTACCCATGAGTTTAATATTTCTGGTATAGTGGATAGTAAGATGTATCTCAGATTTGATTGACCTGGTTCAAATTTCTCCTCTGATATAATGGGAATATGTGACTCTGGGTAAATAATTTAATCTCTCAGTGCTCTAGGCAACTGTATGACTTCAAACTACAGAGTAGGTGCTCATTGACATTTCAAAAAGCACTTGAACTAAACATCTCTCTAATAATGAATAATAGGTAAGGGCTTAAATATAATTTTATTTTTCTTTTAGTTGTTTTGGTTCAAAACCTTATTGTGTCTCAAGAAGAAACCAGTGGAAGCCAATAGTTTAAGATCAAAGAAACACTGAAACTTTGAAGAAACAGAGCACATCAGTGCAGATTGTATTTGTCTGCTCTCACCTGTTTCATCTGCACACACACCTGTACAACCTTGGCAGAGCATCTTCTGAAAGAGCAGACTGCCCTTATTTCAGCAATTATTTATTGAATATACCAAGTGTCTGACCCTGTAATAACAAGTTGAGTAGTAGAAAAGAAGTAATCAGAATAGAGTCAGAGAAACTCTGAAAAGTTAGGAAGTAGATAAAATTTGCTTCATTGCTATAAATTGGACAACTTCTGAGCATCCTTTTTCTTTACATAGCATAGGAATTTATTAGTGCCTAAGACCTCTGTACTATCTCTTTCTCACTCTGTCCTGTATCTCCTCACTCTCTATGAAAATCCTCTCTTAGGATTAGCCACATGCTTTAATCATAGTAGACCAATCTCTTCCTTTCTCGCACTTGGCATGTTCATGATAAGCTTGATCTTTAATGTGGAATAAAAGGCTTTATTTCTTGCTAAATTAATTTAAAATAATGAGTAAATATTTGTAGAGAGTATATTGAGGGGAGAGAAAAGAGAAGTTCTAAAAAAGCTTTCTCATGCTAATGGATTTAAATCATAGCTTCTTTTTTGCTTCTTTTGCTCAGTCTTTTCCATACTTTCTCTGTGTCTTGAATTGATTTCTTATCTTCCTCCTTTTTACACTATCTCTCCAACAAAATTCCCTCCAGTATAACTACATCTATGACCTTTTCTAGACTCTACATTCTCTGCGTCTGTGAATAAGAGTAGAAATGGAGGGATCTATGCCTAATATGTATGTTATTTCATTTTGATTAAAGTAAAAACCTTCAAGACAATTAGCAAATGAGATTTGGGAAGTGATATGCAGAGTGCTGACACTTTTTAAGAATGGTTTTGAGTTTGTTTTTCCTCTGTTGTCAATAGCTGTAGCTGAATATAATAACCATTATTTATATAGAACAGGATCCTTAATCTGGGGTCCACTAATTTTTAAAAAATATTTTCATAAATTGTATTTTAATATAATTTTTTTTCTGAGAAGAGGTTGATAGTTTTCACCAGAGTGCCAAAGACATCCAGAGCATGCAAAAAGGTTAAAAACAGTTGGTTTAATGTTAAGTTTTTCGGGGGGGGGTTATTAAAGTTTTTTATTTGCAAAACATATGCATAGGTCATTTTTTAACACTGACCCTTGCAAAGCTTTCTGTTACAAATATTTCCCTCCTACTCCCCACCCTCTTCCCCAGATGGCAGGAAGTCTAATACATGTTAATTATGTTAAAATACTTGACAAATCAAATATGTTTATACATATTTACACAATTATCTTGCTGTACAGGAAAAATTGGATCTACAAGAAGAAAAAAATCTGAGAAGGGAAACATAATGCACGCAAATATCAATAGAAAGCATGAAAAGGTTATGTTGTGGTCCACATTCAGATCCCACAGGCCCCTCCCTGGGTGTAGATGGCTTTCTTCATTAGTGAACAATTGGAACTGGTTTGAAACATCTCATTGTTGAAGAGAACTGTGTCTATCAGAATTGATCATCATATAGTCTTATGGTTGCCATGTAGAATGATCTCCTGGTTCTGCTCATTTCCCTCAGCATCAGTCCATGCAAGTCTCTCCTGGCCTCTCTGAAATCGTCCTGTTGGTCGTTTCTAACAAAACAATAATATTCCATAACATTCATATACCATAATTTATTCAGCCACTCTCCAATTGATGGGCATCCATTCAACTTCCAGTTTCTAGCCACTACAAAAAGGGCTGCCATAAACATTTTTTCACATATGGGTCCCTTTCCTTCTTTTAAAATGTCTTTGGGATATAGGCCCAGTAGAAACACTGCTGGGTCAAAAGGTATGCACGGTTTGATAACTTTTTGAGCATAGTTCCAAATTGCTCTCCAGAATGGTTGGATCTGTTGAACATTAAGTTTTGCAAAATTATTTACATAGATTATTTCCAATGGAAAGGAGGAGGAAGGTAACTATTGTTATTTTTCAGTCAGTCCCATTTATTATATGTAAACCCAAGATTTGATTCCAAAACCAGTGCTTTAACCCCAAGCACAAACATTATATTTGGGTAGCATAATTTTCTGATTCAATTCTTTGAGTTATGATGAATTGTGAGCATTTTTTACCCCTGATTAGACAGCTTTAGACAGAAAATCATATCCAAAGATTTAGAATGTGTGAGCAAATTTATGTACATTTGAGTATTAGAGGAGCCTAAGAAATAAAGAAAAAAACAAATGCAGAGTTGCCTGATCAACAATGATAAAAATTGGCCTTTTTTCCACAGTAATGCTTTGTCCATAGGCATACTTACCTTCCTCCTTGAATCTCTACCTCAAATTGTTTTAAATTCAATGACTTCTGATCTCCACACCCCCACTCCCCCACCCCCGTTTTTTTTTTATTTTCTCTCTCCCTTCCAGGCCTGATCTTTGCACATGTCAGAGAACTAGATGTCATACCTAGACATGCCTAAGAATCCTAGATCGGCTTAGTTCCACATGAGAAACCAAAGCAATTCTCACCTGAAAGTATTTTCATCATTATATTAGAATAAAGTAATCAAACAGATCAGCTGGAAACCTTCTTCCTGGGAGAATACAGCTTGAGAGAGAATATTATAGTCTGTTTTGTATGAAGGAAGGTTCCAAACAAATCCACATGCACAGATTTAGTCTTACCTGAATCAGTGGAGTATGGCTTTTACTTCCTGTGGCAAATCAGTGAAATAGAAGGCTGGTTTTTAATGATTTAGATTTTTATTTTATTTTAATTTTTTTGCATTTCAGCCTCTCTGCACTTCTCCTTTTCCCTTTAGGAGACATAATGCCTTGATGTTGTATCCTGGCTTCCAGGTACCCTCCTACCTACCCTTCCTTTGATCACAAGCTCATTTACACTAGTAAGCCTAGATTCAAAACTTCTCTCCCCTCTCCAACTATTCTGCCTGTCATTCCCACAGGCTATGTGTGGCACTCTGTACTCTTAATAAACTTAGTGTCACTAAAGTGTCAGGAAATGCTATGGGTTTAATGTGCTATCACTCCCTGGAAGACATTTACATTTTAATAGGAGTTTTCTGGAAATAGTGGTTTAATCCCAAAGAGTGAAGCTAATTGAGGGTACGCCAGGCAACGTCAGACTAATGAAAAAAAAAAAAAAAAAAAAGAAGATATTTGGAGATTGAAACTTCTTTTGGGCAAGAACTGGCCCTTTAAAAAAAGCATCTCAACATCTAATATAGTCTCTGTATACAATAACTAACAAATGTTTATTGAATTTTAATTATAAGAAAGTCCCTTTGCTTGCATTATACCAAGTAAACAGTTAACAACTCTGACTACTTGTTCTGATGGACCTGGTCTCATCTCCAAAAAATCAACTATATCATTCAAAATGCAGTCAGGTAACTTAGATTTTGGTTCAAGTTTGACAACCAGAGTTTAATCAATTTATGTGATCTCTCTGGGCCTCATTTACATTTTCTGTGAAGAAAGGTAGTTCCATTATATGTGTTTCATTTTCAAACAAAATCCCTTGCCATTCAGTAGGGGTATTTGGTGGTCTTTTCTTCCTTGGGTTTTGGCAACTGATACCATCTTTATCTATTCTTGATTCCATTCAGTTTCATCTTCCTTCACTCTCCTCCCTATATCTCTGTTCCCTACTAGCAATTTTCAATCATGACCTAATTTGGTTGATGACTGCAAATCTGGATTGTTGTTGCTCTGTAGTCTGGATCAAGGCTTTCTCCAGCAGAGGCCATAAGGACTGAAAAGAGCTTTTAGGCTCTCTCCAACAAACTATTACACACTGATTTATTTACATTTGTGTTCTTCTGAATTTACCTTAATACCATCATATTATTTCTGGGCATATCGCACATACATACTCCTTCATGCAAATTTGATTTAAGAAATTTGTCCAAGTTCTTAGCAAACCTTGTTGCTAATATAGGATCTGATCCTAAGCATTGCCAATTGTTTTATTCTCTTTATAGATATATAACTATTTCAAAGAAGTCAGAAATAACAAAGATAGTGTAAGGCAGTTTAAAAAAAACACTAGAGATGGATTCAAATTCAGATTATTTTATTTCCATCAATTTATTATTATTATTTTATTTAAAAAAATATTTATTGGGGCAGCTAGGTGGGGCAGGGGATAGAACACCAGCCCTGAAGTCAGGAGGACCTGAATTCACATCTGGCCTCAGACACTTAACACTTCCTAGCTGTGTGACCCTAAGCAAGTCCCTTAACCCCAATTGCCTCAGCATAAAAAAAAAGTTTAAAATGAATATAAAATAAGAAAAAACAAAATGGAAAAAGAAAGACAGAAAAGGAAAATAAACAAAACAAAACATTGCCATGTGCCCAGCAGAATATCAGGAAGAATTCAAAATACGTAACAATAAAATTTCCATTTCAAGAAAACATATAATAATAGAAGAGATTATATTCTTGAGTGTCCATCTTTTCTTTGCTTCCTTGTAGGTCATTCTTTTGTACTCTGTTGTGTAGTTTTTCCTTTATTTTTTCACTCTTTCCTTCCCACCACCATTCCCAAACAGGCTACAGTTAAGCACAGATATATTTGTGTTTGTGTCTGAAGGAGGGAAAGTGGGGGAGGGGGGAGGTTTCACACCCCACACACATATTCACATATATACACATACATACAAACACACATATATACATACATATAAATACAGAGGTATTTACACATTTGTAGACAAGAATCTAGAACAATATAAATACAACTGACATACAATATAAATGTCCCTATTGATTGAATTTTTAAATATGACTTCATCTGAGTTCACTGATTTTTAGCTTTTTTTCCTAATAAATTCTATTTCTGATCCTTGTTAAAGTGATTTTTCATAATCACTTATTTCCCACCCCTGATTACTTTTTCTTCTCCTTAATTTGCCTTGTTATTATTTAGCCTTACCCTACCCATGGATAGCTCCCTTATCTTCTTTCCCCAATTTTTTCCCTCCCTCTTTATCCCACAAAATCCATAATCTAAACATTCTTCTGTATTCCACCTATACTACCTTTTCCCTTCCTCTTTATCTCTTTCCCATTAATTGACATACCTTTTCTCAGTGCCATAACTCTACACATTCTTCAATCTTCTAAACCCTATTCCCTTCCCCCTTATTTCTTCATAGATTTTAGAAAGTGCTATATCCTTTATGGCATAAATGTGTATTGTTCCCTTTTTGACTCCTTCCTGATGTGAGTAGGTTTTTAGAACTATCAGCCCTCTTCCCCCACTCGAATGACTCTGTGTCAATTCTTCCTTTGTACCTCATTCATGTAGCATGAATGCTAGTAGATTTCCTAGATACTTTTGGTTTTTAGGGTCAGATCATACTCAGCTCTGCCCCAATTTTCCTTTTAACTATGCAATCACCAATGTCAATCTTAAAGATGTGGTTAACATTTCGATGTAAAAATCATAAACAATTTGTCTTTGTTTAGGCCCTTGAAATTAATCTTTGATATTGCCTTTTTTCTATTGAGTTCAGATTTGGTTGAGACAAAGTCCAAAAAATCTGCAAATTCATTGAATGTCCTTTTTTTTCCCCACTCAGTATTATGGTAAGTTTTGCCAGATCTGATTTTTTTGTTGTTGCAGGCCCAGTTCTTTATAGTGTCAATATGCATGATTCCAGAATCTGCAGTCTTTAACTGCGACTGCTGGTAAATTTTGTAGAATTCTAGCTGGAGCTTCAGCATATTTGAATTGTTTTGTCCTTTCAATTGTATGTTTCTTCAAATTTTCTCTTTGATCTTGGCTTTCAAAATTTAGCAATAAAATTCCTATGTGTTTTTCTTGTAAGATCTCTTTGAGGTGTTATTTGGTGGATTTTTTTTCTATTTCTACTTTCCTCTCTTGAACTTGAACCCAGATCACTGGTCTCTATGTCCAATGTTCTTTTCAAACCATCATGTTTCTAGGGTTCTATAATTCAGTTAAATTGATTGATTATATTTCTGATGTTCATGTGGAGAAAATATCAAGGGATTTGGAAACATGACAATTTATTTAAGAAGCATCTCGGAATAGTGGATAGAACATTGGATATGAAGCCAAGAAGATATGAGTTTAAATATTGCATCAGACACATAATGTATGATATTGAACAAGTAACTTAACCTCTCTGGGCTTTATATTTTTTCATCTATGAAATAAGAGAAGGATTGATTAAATAGTGGTGATAATGAAGATGATGTGATGATGCTAATGACTGATAATGATTAAAATAACAATAGCTGACATTCAGAAAGTGTCTTAAGTTTTACTAAAAACTTCTTATACATATTGCACATTTGATCCTCATAACATTATAGAATAGGTTTTAGAGTTATTATTCATTTCATATATTCATATATTCATTACCAGGTGGGAGGCTTTATGTTAAGAAAGCTTCTATATCTAAATCTATGATCTAAATCCAGTTGTGTTGCAATAAATTGTGGTGTTTTCCTACCACATGAATGACCTTCTGAAAGTGATGACTTTACTTGAGGCAAGATGGTGTAGTGAAAAGAACAGTCAACTTTCAGTCACAAGAAACCTACATTTGATCCCATCTGTAGCATTTAGTAGGTGTTTGAGCATTGACAAATCATTTCACCTCTCTAAGTCTAGACTTCCTTTCTATAAAATGGGGGTTGACCTAGCTGTGACATTTGCTTCAGAGGATTGTTGTGGGAATAAACACATATGAGGCTTGTATCCTTCAAACACAAAATATAAGTTTATTATGGTGATTGTCCTTTTTAACTTTCAATTGTGTCATTTGTAAAATGGCACATACCATTCTTTCTAAATACATAATCACCACCACAATTCAGGCCAACATTACTTCTTGTCTGGACTATTGCCATGATTTTCAAATTGATCTCATATCTCAAGTGTCTCCTCTCCAATTCACTCTTTATACAACTCTGAGCATTTCACTCTTCTGCTCAAGAAATTTCATGAGATTTTATGTTATTTCTAGATTTCTACACTTAATTGCTTTCTTTGTAATTTACATTCTTTCACAAACTAGCTCCAATCTCTCTTTTCAACTTTATTATGCTACTTATCTTTACACAATTTATTTGACTTTTTTGATGTCCTTCTCCATACTTTCTCATAGACTATCCCTGGAATACATCCTTTCTCACCTCTTTCTCTGAGAACCTTTGTTTTCTTCAAAGTTAAACTTAAGAGCTATCTCCTATATGAGATTTTTCCTGCTCTTCTCTGCTATTCTCTCCTTTATTTATCTTGTAATTATTTTGAATATATTATATCATGTACCTTTCATGTTATCTTCCCCAATAGCATGTAATCACTTTAAGGTCAAGGAATGTTTTGCTTTTCTCAAATCCCAAGTTAACACAAGAAATTCATGTAGCTGGTACTTAATAAATGCTCATTGTTAAATAATTTCATAGCTTAACATAAAGCCTCCCACCTGGTAATGAATATATGAAATGAATAATAACTCTAAAACCTATCCTATAATGCTATGAGAATCAAATGTGCAATATGTATAAGAAGTTTTTAGTAAAACTTAAGACACTTTCTGAATGTCAACTATTGTTATTTTAATCATTATCACTCATCAGCATCATCACATCATCTTCATTATCACCACTATTATTGAGAGGTAATATGGACATAATAGAGAGTTGGGCTGACCTTAGATTTATGAATCAGATTCAGGTACAATTTCTACTATGTGCTGGCTATTTAACTATGGAAAAATAGCCACCTCTATGTATTCCCATGCAATTCTTTAAAATTGTAAATTAAATGAGTTGTTTAGACCAATGAAATTACTGATGTGCTTCATACTACACACATATGTGCATATATGATTGTGTATACACGTGTATATATAAATTTTAAATACACTATTTATATATATATATGTTATATGCCCATGCATGTATGTGCATGTATTTATTTAGGTGTGTGAAAAATAATTCATTTGGACCCCTGCTCTCTTATCAGTATTAAAAGATTTTATTTTATTCCATAGGGGTAGTGATTATAAGTTGTATATATTAGGCCCTACAGCCATTAGTTGCAGATGGTAGATTCACTTGCTTAATCATAGAAAGTTAAGTTGAGGCTCTCCATCCTTTTTATCCTTGTTATGGTGATCAAAACCAGTGTGGCAGAGTGATTCAATTACATAACAGTCCCACAACTTATTTTTGTAATTCTGGATGACTCTTTCTTTTCCAACATGAGCAAATGGCCATCTAATGTTTATTTAGTCAGTAAAGATGACCTATGCTTCACTCAATCCAAGATCTTCCTCCTGACATAACTTTTCTAGCTGATGTATAATTTTTGACCAATAAAGCAAGGTCTTATCAACTAATAGTATTCTCTACTTTGTTTAACCCTTTTACAGGATTCAGGTATCAACTCTGGTATCTAGCCTTATAAAAATAAAGTCCTGAAAGAAGAGAAAATCTCAGATTGTGAGGAAGATCTGAGGTCCACTTCATTAGAGATCAGAAACCCATTGACAAAGTGCCACAGACTCATAGCTAAGCCTTAGTGCTTTTTCTTGCAAATTAGGCAATTATAATCCCCACAAGTACATACACATATTCAAATGTATTCCTATTATCTTATACATATATACAGTAGGTCAAATATTTTTTTTGGGGGGAAAGAGCTGCTTATGAAAAATAAAGTAGTTGGTTATAGAGAAGATATAAAGCAATATGGCACAAAACAAAAAATGTTAATTTAGCATAAGAACACCAGAATTAACATCTAAACTTTGCTATTTATTACATTGTTTAAACCTTGGTCAAATCATTGAGTATCTCTGAGTACCAGTTTCTTCATTTTTTTTAAATGAAGGAGTTGGACAAAAAGACCCTTAAGGTTTATGCAGCTCTGAATCTATCTCTTTGAAAGGCACAAAAAGATCAAAAGAATAGAAAAGGATTGAGAGAGATGGAAGAAATTTTAAAAAGTGCTGAATTGCTAAAACAAAAATGCTTCTTTCTGCTATTTAACTTTGTCTTGCTTACTGAGAATAGGATGCATACGGAGACACTAGGATGTAGTGGCTTACAGAATTAGGACACCTAGCTAAGCTTATAAGATAACCTTAAATTCAAACTTTTTTTTTAAAGTTTCTCCTTTTTTTAATTATATTGCTAGCTTCTGTGAAATAAAAATGAAATAAAATATAATGTCTTCTCTCAGGGAGTTTATAATCTGAGTGCTCAGTATCCTTACCCAGAATATTAAAATTTTGAATGAGATAATAGCTAAGATCTCATCTAATTTTAAGATTTTATGAATAAGGTATTCAATGTTGAAGTATTTGTGTTTTTATGACTGTAATGACCAAAGAGTAATCATTGTTTGGGACACACTGAGGAAAAAAAACCCCACATCTCTACATCACAATTCCTGGAAAGAAAGCTTTTTAAAGATAATTTCCAAATTTTTTATGTATAAGGATCCCTTGGTAACATCAAATTTTTTCTTAGATTCTCACATTGTAATAGATGGCCAATAGGTATTAATTATTGGAAAAGATTTATGATTATCAAAGGATGTTATGAATTCAGTGATATTTTAAAAATAAATTTATATTTTATTAATTTTTATGATCAAGATGGACAACAATATTCTGGCGATAGTATAGGTATTGTGATATTATGAGCCACTAAACTTCAAAGAATTTACATTGAGAATCATCCAAAAAATAATAGATATGTTCACATGTATAGCCTATATTCACTTAAACCAAAGATTGGTTGAGAAATTGGTCTCAGGAATGCAATTGGAAATGTGAAAAATTTAGGCCACTCATGACAAGAATAAGAAATAATTCATGAATGTAATAATAATCATTATCATTATCATTACATAGCACTTTAAGGATTGCAAACAACTTTTGAGATACCTTATTTTACCATACCAACAATCCTGAGAAATTTATGATATGCATTATTATCATTCCCATCTTATAGATGAAGAAACTAGTATATAAAGATATAAAGTGATTTGCTTGGGTTCATAAAGCTTGTAAATTTCTGAGGTTGGATTTGAAGTGAGATTCCTGATTGCAAGTCCAATGCTCTATCCACTGGACCATGTAGTTGCCTGTATTTTCTTTGGTGTCTAGAGAAAATTCCCTATCCTATTGAGTAAAACTGCTATTGGAGTTTATGGAACAAAACAGTACAACATGAGAAGATATGGATGATTTGTAATATGAATTACTGAAAAGAAACTTTATGGTTCAAAAATATTTAGAAGTATTTGTGCTTGTTTATTAAGTGATGCCATGCTGTACTTTTTCTTGGAGTTGAAACAAAAGATCAAATGGTAATACTTGGCATCCATATGCTTTCATGAACCTTTAAAATACTACCTATTTTCAGGGGTTTATGAACTATAGATGTTGGCAACTAGATGAAGTGGGGGGAAAGTGTTGAATGTAGAGTTAGAAAGACGTGTTTTGAAATCCGGTCTTGCATCTTTAACAGCTATGTGTCTATAGGTACATCATTTAACTTATATAATATTCTATCATCTTTAAAATAAAGATGATAATGGTACCTACCTCACCAGCTTATTCATATACATTAAATGAGATAGCATAAGTTAAGTGCTTTGAAACCTTTAAAATGCAATGTAAACACTAGCTAACATTACTGTCATCATCCTCATCACACTTTTGGAATCATTGGGTCAGGACAATGGATCTGGACAGAAAGATATTGTATACACAGATATAGATGTGTAATCTATATCTGCACTATTACTATGCATGTCTGTTAATATCTAAGATATATATTCATATGCTAATATATATATATATATATATATATATATATATATATATATATATATATGAATATGGGTGGGTAGGTTAGGTAGGTGTTTATGATTGAATGTATTCCAAAGTATAAGAACTATGAGTGAAGGCAATGGCATCAGCTTGTGATTGGAAATGTGGTTTCATGGAATTATTAAAATGAATGAAGATCAGGTATCATTTTGTCTTATTACTGAATAGTAATAATAATATATTAGTAGTAATAGTAATAATAAAAATAGTAATAAAGAACAAGAGCTGAGCAACCAGCACCCCTGCTAACTGGACAATGGTGCTATGTAGATATTAAATAAAGATACAGTATGCCCTTTCTACAGGGTATACTGATTTTAAAACCAAGTGCAATGGTGACTGATAGAAATTAGTTGTTATCAACAATGTCCTTTTGATAAAGAAATTGAGTGATTTGTTTTTTAGTGAAATCAATTGTTTCACAATCATATTTGGAACAGAAAAGCTGTTAAAGTTGGATATTCTTAGAATATGAATAATTATTTGGCTAAAAAAGGAATCCAAAAACTATTTAAGATCAGAAGCTGGTTTGGCTCTTTAAAACAAACTGGTATGTTTCATTATGGAACTGAGAAACATAAAATATTTTCCACCAAATTTGCCTCCAGGTAGTTGTAGTAGAATTCAGTCAGCAATTTCAGTGTAATTTGAAATGAAATAGCAGGCAGTCCCTTTAGCAATTAAAGACACATCTCAAAAGATAAATAAAACTTGAGTAATTCAACAAAACTCACAAGGTAATCAATCCTATGCAGAGGACTGAGAGCAGGAAACAAAATGGTAAAGAAACAGTGTGATTCTTCATAAAAGTAGTTGAAACTTGGTGAGAGTGAAGAATTGATCAGATTAAGAATAAGAATAATTTTTCAACAAAATAGCCAATTATAGTATGCATATTCATATGTAGATAGACCTTGGCATCCCTGTAGACAAGCACTGAAATGACCTTAGTGAAAATTAACTAGCATGGTTGTTTTCAAAGAGTGAAATTTCACTCTTGAAAAAAAAAATCCTTACTGAAAGAAGATAATTTCTCTTGATAGAAATGTCCAGTTAAACAGGATTTTCCTCATCTATACCACTGAGGTCATTCTAATTCAGACTTGTATTCTCTCTCATTTGGACCATTTCAAGAACTTCCTAATTATTCTCTTTGTCTCAAGTCTCATTCCACTCCAAAGTGTCCGCAACACATCTACCAAAATGATATTTTTAAGTAAACACATGACCATGTGACAGTAACACACCCCCACCAAAAAAACTCCAATAACACTATTATATCTAAGACTAAATATGTTTGGCATTTAAAACTTTTCACAAGCCAGTCTCTTCCTATCTTCCTAGTCTTTTTATACTTCACTTCCCTTTCTGCATTTTATGATTTAACCTTATTAGCACACTTGTTCCTTAAAATTAATCTTCTTCCTCCTACCTCTATGTCCTTGCACTAGTTGTACCATATGCCCAAGATATTCTCCCTCTTCACCTTCTTTTCTTAGAATCTCTATTTTCCTTCAAGATTAAATTCAATGCAGCATTCTGCAGCACTCCTCTCCTATTCCCCCTAACTACTAGAAGTTTCATATTTAAGATTCCCCTTTCTGTTACACTTTCAAAGGAAATATAACTTTCAAAAGAAATTTTGCTCCATCCCATCAGTATATAAGCTCCTAGAGAACAAAGACCATTTTTGTTTTCTTTATATCCTTAGTACTTAAAATAGAATCTGACACAGTGTGTATCAATAATTAATAATTAATGTTAATTAATAAGCTCTGATGAATTGCTTGATATGCTTTTCTGTTTTCATATTTGTTCATGTTCCTTATTGCTCTCCTCCACCATTTCTCTAATGAAATCACATCAATTCTTTAAATCTGATTATGTAATACCTTCAATTCTCTGTCTCCTGCAATGTCAAAGTAATAGTCACTGTGTCCTGGCTGTTTTAATGACAAGGACATCAGTGAGAGATCCTGTTTCTCCCCCACTTAGTTTATACCACTGAAGAAAGATTCTCCAAAGGCTACCAGATCTTAACACAAATATTTCTTTTCTGATTCTAGCCTTTGCTAGTTCTTTCTAACTAATTTATTTGTGTATTCATTAAAGTATTTGCATTTATGCATAAAAATGATATATTTACCTATGCATTTATGTATATGCAAAACATTTATGGCTATTAAACAGTTTTCCTGTATTTATCTTTTATATGTACAAGTCTTCTCCCCTCAGAATATAAACTTTTTGTAAGTAGGGTTCATATCATTTTTGTATTTGTCTCACCATCACCTAGCACAGTCCTTGAAATAGAGTAAGCACTTAATAAATTCTTGTTGGATGACTGACATGAGTCAAGACCCTCTTGAGTCAATTCTACACAAAGATTCTAAGGAGAAAATGCAGCTTGTATTCCTCAATTTGAGGCAAAATCCATTCAAATCTACTTCTTCTGTTACAGCTTTGTATTGAACAGGCATCATTGTAGTACTAAAAGGTACTGTATTATTTCTAAGAAGAGGGGTTAACAGTAGATATATTGTCAAAGTATGAAATTTAGTTTATGAGAATATAAGAAGGGTTTGTGGCATTAGGGTCTCTCTGACCCTCTATCCCATCTCTCTTTTTTTCTTAGCTTGCTCCAGAGGAAGAAAAAAAGAACTTGGAGTTTCGGGTTTTGCTTTAATTTCTTGTTTTGATTTTGTAAAAGGAATAGGAGCTATCAGCTCTACTCTTTCCTTTGTTTTTTTTTTTTTTTTTTTTTTTTTTTTTTTTTTTTTTTTTTTATGGAGAGTTTCCTAGCTTGGTACTCTACTTCCTTTTCACCCTGGTTGATAACTGTTAATGAAGCAACTTCTTCACAACTATTTCTACCTTTGTTTTCCTTGTAGGGCAATTACTAACATAGCAAAGGTCTAATGGCTTAGTTTTCTTATTCTGATGGCCTAAAAGGACTCCAAGTCTCTCTCATTGCAATGTTTTGTATCCTGAAGTTCTTATCTGAAGTTCAGTCCAGTAACTGAGGTTTACTTTGTAGGATTTTTATTCTCTATATCTCTTCTTCTGTATCCCCTTCTCTTTGTCTCGACTCCATATGGATAAAATCCAGAAATTCCAAACTAGACTTAGGAGAGGTAATCCAGCACCATCTTCTTTAATATATAATTATACACTTTATATTTCTAGGATTTTTTTAAGGATCACACTTTAATTATGTCCATGTCCTTACTAAGTAATTTGTATCATATTGAAACAAGAATTTCCTCTATTATCAATAAAATATATGCCTGATAACTCATAATAGATCAACATTTTTTTCACTTTTTTTATTAAAGCATTTTTCAACATTGACCTTTGCAAAACTTTCTCTTCCCAATTTTTTCTTCCTTCCCCTCACCCCCTCCTGTAGATGGCAGGTAGTCCAATACATGTTAAATATGTTAAAATATATGATAAATCCAATATATGTATACATATCTATACAGTTATCTTGCAGCACAAGAAAAATCGGATCTAGAAAGAGAGAAAAAATCCTAAGGAGGAAAAAAAATTCAAGCAAACATCAACATTTTAACGCAGAAAGCATTTTAAAATTCTATGTTGTGGTCCACACTCAGTTCCCACAGGTCTATCTTTGGGTGTATATGGTTTTCTTCATTACTGAACAATAGGAACTGGTTTGAACCACCTCATTGTTGAAGAGAACCATGTCCATCAGAATTGATCATCTTGTAGTCTTCTTGTTGCTCTCTATAATGATGTCCTTGTTCTGCTCATTTCACTTAGCATCAATTCATGTAAGTCTCTCCAGGACTCTCTGAAATCATCCTGTAGGTCGTTTGAAGTCTTATTGAGTCATTCACTTTCATTTGTTCAATTCTAATTTTTAGCATACTATTTTCTTTTTTTTATCTTATACTCTATTTTTTTTATTAAAGCTTTTTATTTGTATAACATATGTATGGGTAGTTCCTCAGCATTGATCTTTACAAAGCTTTCCATTACAAATTTTACCCCCTGTCCCCTCCCTTCTCCTAAATGGCAGGAATTCCACTACATGTTAATAATGTTAAAATACTTGACAAGTTGTGCAAGAAAAATCCTATCTACAAGAAAAAAAAAAGAAAATCAGAGAAAGGAAACACAATAGCATATTATTTTCTTCAGTTACTGTTTTTTAGCTCCTTTTGCAATTGGCCAATTAATTTTTTGTTGTTCATTGCATTTTTTCCATTCCTTTTTGCAATGATCTCATTTCATTTCCCCCTATTTCCTCTAACTCTTTTTTAAGATCCTTTATACAATCTTTGAAGAAAGCCTTGTGAGATGGGGACCAGTTCATGTCTCCCTTTTTCTGGAGTTGCTTTACCTTTAGGGACCTTAGGATTTGAGGTCTCTTTTCTCTCTCCAAAAAGTTGTCTATGCTGAGAGTTCTTTTTGGTTTTTTATTAATTTTTTATGGCTTATGTCTGCTCAAGGCAATAGACAGACAGCTGCTTTAATTTGCCTGGGGCAATTCTGCTGATTGATTGCTTTAGGATGCTGTGTAATGGCAGCTAGGTCCGGCACTCTTCAGGGTCTCAGTGGTTCACAATCTACCCCCCCAAAAAAGGCAGATCTGCCAAACCACTTGCTTACAATCAGGACAGATTGGCCCAAAAGGCCCACACAACACCCCAAGGTGCACAGAAGCCAAGACCTCTGTTCTAGCTCCTTGCTGCTATCTCCCCGTGCTGTAGTCTGGGTTCGGCAGAACACCTCCCTGCCCAATTAAAACAGACCTGTTTTGAAGTTCTTCCAGGATATCTTCTTCTAGGAATGTGTTGTATCCACCCCTGGAAGTCTAGGTCAATATGTTAATTACTGATAAGAATTATTCCATAGTCTATATTCTAATGATCTCTATTAAATATTTCTTTCTCAAAAAAAAAAAAAAACTTTGTCATTATTGTATGAGTTCAACTTTAATACTATGCTAACCCCCAGATTATTAGGGAGAGAAGATAAAAGATCTAGTGATAGAGAGGGGCTATCTTACATTAGAGATGGTCTAACAGATTCACTAATAATCTCAGCTCTGACCTTCCTTCCTTTCTTCCTGCCTTCCTTCCTCCTTTCCGTTCTTCCTTCCTTTCATCCTTCCATTCTTTCTACTTCCGTCTCTCCTTTTCTTTCTCCTTCATCCCTCCTTTCTTTTTTTTCTTCCCTTCTTCCTTCTTTACTTCATTTTTTCTTCTTTTTCCTTCCTTCCTATTATGTTTCCCTACATTTATTTACTCATTCACCCATTCTTTAAAAAAAAAAATCAGCCTATCATTTTCTTCAAGACTCAGCTCAAGCACCACCAACTACATGAAGGCATTTTTTCCTCCCACCTGCTAGTGCCTCTCCCACTCCCCATCTCCAAATTATCTTGTTTTTTTGTTTGTATAGACAAATGCAATAGAGAAATATAAATATGGAGATAAATGATAATATATAGAAATACATATATTGATAAATGCATATAAGTATCTTGTTTCCTTCATTAAAATGTAAGCTTCTTAAGATCAGGGATTTTTTAGCATTCATCTTAACCCTGTTTGCCTCAGTTCTTCTGTAAAATGAGCTGGAAAAAGAAATGAAAAACTGCTCCAAAATGGTTGCTAAATGATATCACAAAGAGTTATGCTAGACTGAATGCACACATTCTTTTTTTTAATACTTTTTATTTGCAAAAAATATGTATGGATAATTCTTCAACATAAACCTTTGCAAAGCTTTCTGTTACAAATTTTTCTCCCCTACTCCTCACCCCTCTCCTAGATGGCAGGATATCCAATACATGTTAATTATGTTAAAATACTTAAGAAATCGAATATATGTATACTTATTTCTACACGTCATTTTTGTGCAGGAGAAATTGTATATACAAGAAAGAATAATCAGATAAAGGAAATACAATAGAAGCAAACATCAATAGAGAGCATGAAAATGTTACGTTGTGGTCCACATTTCACATCCTTCTCTCTGGGTGTATATAGCTTTCTTCACTGAACAATTGGAACTGGTTTGAAGCATTTCATTGTTGAAGAGAGCCATGTCCATCAGAATTGATCATCATATAGTATTGTTGTTGCCGTGAAAAATGATCTCCTGGTTCTGCTCACTTCACACAGCATCAATTCATGCAAGTCTCTCCAGGCCTCTCTGAAATCGTCCTGCTGGTCGTTTCTTACAGAACAATAATATTCCATAACATTCATATACCATAATTTATTCAATCATTCTCCAATTGGGCAGCCACAAACATTTTTGCACATGTGGGTCCCTTTCCCTCCTTTAAAATCTCTTTGGGATATAGGCCCAGTAGAAACACTGCTGGGTCAAAGGGTATGCACACTTTGATAACTTTTTGAGCATAGCTCCAAATTACTCTCCAGAATGGTTTGATCTGTTCACAGTTCCACCAACAATAATGCACACATTCTTAATAAATTATTTATTCATCTACTTAGAGCTTTGCCCATAATAGATGTTACAAGAACATATGACCGTTTGACTGTTTTACTTCAATAACATATTTAAAATGTATATGCTTAAAATTATTTATAATTGTTATCATCAAAACAAT
The DNA here is from genome assembly GCA_023553655.1 of Myrmecobius fasciatus. Lineage (NCBI taxonomy): Eukaryota > Metazoa > Chordata > Mammalia > Dasyuromorphia > Myrmecobiidae > Myrmecobius > Myrmecobius fasciatus. Next base: position 102,550 of record JAJPUD010006369.1, read on the forward strand.
TTCTTCACAAGTTTACTATCTCTTATGGACAGACAGACAACAATCCTTTTACTACCAATATTGACCTCAAAATGTCTTGAAAGACTCAAACACTAAATTGTAGTGGAACAGAATGATTTTTGTAGATTGAATTGTGGCCCACAGTCACTCAAACATAGCATTGATACATCTGAACTTCAGAATATTTGTAACATAACACCATACCAAATATTCATCATAAGAAAATGACATGGAATAGAAAGATTGCAAATTTCTTTGAAGGAAGGAAAACAACTTTGGATGAGGAAAAAAAAAAGGCATGTGGAAACAGGATGAAGTATGTATCACCAGCCTCCTACACGAGTACTGGACTTACCAAGACTCAACAGTGAGTCTGCATAGGACAACTTTATATTCTAATACTTTTATTTTAAAATATTTTATTTATTTATTAAAATTTATTTATTAAACAAATCGTTTTGATTACAAAAAACTGGCAAATTATCTACTGAAATGATATGTAGGCAAAATAGCAAAGAATATTAGAAAAAACATCTTAGGAGCATTTCTATCTGGAATGCATCAAAAAAAGTTGAGAAATGAGGTAAGAAATTTGTATAGAATTTGTAAATGTATACATATATGTATATATATATATATAATCTCTATATGTATATATAATATGAGCATCATATATACATATATAATACCATTAAAATATATACTATTACTCTATCACATTTTATTTTCCCTAGAACCCTATGAAGCACATATTATTACTATTCCTGTGCTATGGGTGAGAAAACTGAAGTTCTGAGCCCTTATAGGACTTATCCCATAGAAAGAATATGAATGAAATTTGAATCAATCTTCTTGCCTCTCATTTCATCACTTTTCTTGCTATGTAATATTGCCTTTTTGCTCAGGAAAATTCAGTAAAAATAGCAAAGGAAAATAAATCAAAAGAGTCATTAAGTTAGCAATTATTAAGCACTGTATGCCAAAACAACCCTGAGTTCTGAATACACAAAGAAAGGAGGGAGGGAAGGCCTTGCTCTCAAGGAATTCAGAGGATGGTTTTCCTAAATATCGATTTTATGGCTTGGAAGTCTAGAATTTAAAATTACATTATCAATTCTTTCCTTCCAGTAATCTGTGATTTTTAATTGATATTAACCTCAAAAACATCCTTATGGTCCCATATACTTGCTTTCATCTGTGAATCTATACATATCCTATTACCCACCATTTGCAGCATTCTTTCCCTTCAATACCACTAAATATTTTTTATGACTCACAAACTCCAAGAAATGTTACAAGAAAAATTCAGTCCAGCTGTAGTTGTTCCAATATTTCACATTAACCTTCATTTAGATGGCATCATAGAATTTGTTGCAGGATATTTCATCAGACAACTAATGAATTCATATACAAAAAAATTACCATTATAATATATCCATCAGGTAGTGATCCAGCTTGATTGTCTCTGAGAAATGGGGACACAATGGATCCTTAGGCAGGCCTTTTTTGACAACTCAAATTGTTGTGAAGGTTTTTAGTTTTGATTTTCCCCCATACATACTATGACTAACTTGGCCTCCTTCAATTTCCACCTATTCTTCCCAGTTCTTCCCTTGGACTCAAACAGAAAAAAAATCTAATATTATTTTCCACATATTACTTTACAAATATTTGAAAATCGGCATTAATGTCCTCCTAAGTCTTTTCTTCTTCAGGTTAAATATGCCTAAGTAATTCTATACAGGAAATATCAATTGAAAAAGAGGTCAAGAATTATAAGGGTTGAAGAAAAAAAATCAGATTTGACAATTAAGAAACTTTTGGTGAGAATAGTTTACTCTGAGAACTGATTTTGAAGCCAAATTGCAAAGGTTTCAGGAAAGAATTATATGAGAGGAAGATTAAGCAATAAGTATATACAATTAAATGCTCACTATCTCTTTAACAAATACTTCTACAATAGTTGCACAAATCAAAGCTAAGTTCACTAGTTTTCAGATTTTCCATTCTTCCTTTTATTTATTCATTTATTGATTTGTCTATTTTGAAATTAGGATATTTGCCTTTTGCTAAGCCTGCAGTACTTTTCCATTCTTCTTAATCTGACATATCATTGACAGAGGGTTAACTATAATGTCCACATATTTTGTAGTAAAAGAGAACATAGTTTAACTGAGACAGGTGATTCATTCATACTCATCAAAAGTGCTCTCCTATTCTCTTATTACTGATCTCAGATATTCAGTATCAACTACTTTGTTCTATCTTTTCCAAGCCAGCCAATGTAGTTGGCAGAGAAAACAGAGAGCCTAAAAACTGAACAGCTTTTCCTTCTTTTATCAACTTTCATTGGCCCAGCCAGCCAGAAAAGTAGCTTCTCCCCTTCTTTTATTTTCATCTTTTCCCCCAATATAGCTTCAAAATAATTTTATTGTTTTCTTAGTTTTCCTTGCCAGTCTCACATCATTCTGCTCTTTAGTACTCTTGACACTGTTCTTGTAGTACCATACTGTGCTTTTATATTAATTCTCTGTTATTCATGCTTACTTCCATTTTTTGTACATGTCTATTTTAAAATGAAGTCAGATGATGACTTCTCTATTCAAGACTATTATTCTATTTAGACAACTCACATTTTTCCTGCTTGTCAGAATTACAGATTTAATTATGGAGAGTTTGCCATAATCCTATTTTATCCTAACTGTAAATCTTTTGAAACTCAAAAATCTAGAGTAAATATGTCTATGTTCATCTTTTTTTCCCTCCTCTTCCATTACAAAATTAGAAAGGAAAAAGTATTTTTCTCAAAACTATCCAATATTAACACCCTAGCAACAGATTCCACCCTATCAATATGAAACAAATCCAAATTAGATATTGTTCTTTTTGGCTGTGCTCTAACTGGTGATCTTAAAGAGAGCATGCGCCAAAGCTGTTCAGGATTCACAATTATATGTGAATTGCAGTCTCTGTGGTTGAAGCGAATACACACATCCTTAAAATTTGAGGTCCATAGGGATATTAAAATTTTATTTCTCTTGATTTCTGAAAAACAAAATTAATTTTAATAAAATTTGAAATTTACGACTTCTGCTTTTGGTTGGGAGATAATTCCAGGGGACACCTGGAAAACTGAAGTTTTCCATCAATTCTAAATAATTTCCCTATGTTAAAGCTAAAATCTGTTTGTAATTTCATCATTCATTTGCTTTTTCTATCTAGATTGTTCATATTATATAACTGCTGATAAAATACTCAGTGCTTTTTCTTTCATGTTTTTTCATAAATAATAGCTTTTTTATTATCAAAATACAAGCAAATATAGCTTTAAACATTCATTCATGAAAAACCTTGTCTTCTAAATTTTTCTCCCTCCCTTCTCCCCAATCCCCACTCCTAGACAGCAAATAATCTATGTTAAACATTCATAATTCTTCTATACATATTTCCACACTTTTTATGCTGCACAAAATGTCTGATCAAAAAGGAAAAACAGAGAGAAATAAAATAAAAAGGCAAACAAACAATGACCAAAAAAAGGAGAATGATATGTTATGATTCACATTTTGTCCCAACAGTACTCTTTCTGGATGCATAAGGCTCTCTCCATCTCAAGTCTATTGTAATTGGCCTGAATCGCATAATTGTTGAAAAAAGCTAAGTCCATCACAGTTGATCATCTTATAATCGTATTGTTGTTGTGTACATTGTTCTTTTGGTTCTGCTCATTTAACTTAGCATCAGTTCATCTAAGTCTCTACAGGCTTTTCTGAAATCATCCTGCTGATCATTTCTTATAGAACAATAATATTCCATTAACATCACATACCACAACTTATTCAACCATTCCTCAGTTGATGGTTATCCATTCAGTTTTCAGTTCCTTGTCACTACAAAAAGGGCTGCCACAAGCATTTTTGCAGATATAGGTTTTTCCCCCCCTTTTTTTTAATGATTTCTTTGGAATACCGGCCTAGTAGAGACACTGAATGCAAACTGTATGTACAGTTTGGTAGCACTTGGCATAGTTCCATATTGTTATCCAGAATGGTTGGGTCAATTCACAATTTCATCAACAATACATGGTATCCCAATTTTCTCACATCCACTCCAACATTCATCATTATCTTTTCCTGGCATCTTAGCCAAACTGAGAGATATGTAGTCAAAATTATCTTAATTTGCATTTCTCTGATCAATAAAGATTTAGAGCATTTTTTCATATGATCAGAAATACTTTTTAATTTCTTCATTTGAAAATTGTTCATATCATTTGACCATTTATCAATTGGAGAATGGTTTATGTTTGTATAAATTTGAGTCAACTCTCTATGTATTTTAGAAATGACATCAGAATTATTGGATATGAAGATTTTTTTTCCCTTCTTTTCTGCTTCTTTTTTTTGTGTGTGTGCTGAGGCAATTGGGGTTAAGTGACTTGCCCAGGGTCACACAGGCAGGAAGTGTTAAGTGTCTGAGGCCATATTTGAACTCAGGCCTTCCTGACTTCAGGGCTGGTGCTTTATCCACTGCACCACCTAGCTGCCCTCTTCCCTTCTAATCTTATCTGCATTGGCTTTGTTTGTACAAAACCATTTTAATTTAATATAATCAAAACTATCCATTTTACATTTCATAATGTACTCTAGTTTTCTTTAGCCATAAATTTCTTTCTTCTCCACACTTGTGAGAGGTAGACTATCCTTTGTTGTTCTAATTTGCTTATAGTATCACACTTCATGTCTAAATAATGAATCAATTTCAAACTTATCTTGGCATAGGATGTTAGATGTTGGTAAAAACCTACTTTCTGCCATGCTATTTTCCAGTTTTTCCTACAATTATTGTCAAAGAGTGAATTTTTATCCCAGCACCTGTAGTCTTTGAATTTATCAAACACTAGATTATTATAGTCATTGACCATAAAATGACAATTCTGTCTAAATTGGTCTATTTATTTGTTTAGGGCCATACCAATCAAACTGCCAAAAATTATTTTATACTACTATAAAAATAATAACAAAATTCATCTGGAAGAACAAAAGATCAAGAATATCAAGGGAATTAGTGAAAAAAATAGAAAAGATAGTGACTTAGCAGTACCAGACTTAAAACTGTATTATAAAGTAGCAGTCATCAAAACCATTTGGTACTATCAGCTCTTTTTGTAGTAGCAAAGAATTGGAAAATGAGTTGATGCCCATCAATTGGGGAATGGCTGAATAAGTTGTGGTATGTGAAATTAATGGAATATTATTGTTTATAAAAAATAATGATCAAGCTCATTTTAGAAAGGCTGGAAAGCTATCCACAAACTGATGATTAGTGAAACAAGCAGGACCAGGAATCCATTGTATACAGTAACAGGAAGAATGTACAATGATCAACAATGAAAGTATTGATCCTTCTCAGTGGTTCAGGGATGCAAAACAATCCCAATAAACTTTTAATATAAAATGTCATCTGCAACCAGAAAAAGAACTGTGGAGACTAAATGTGAATCAACACATGCTATACTCATTTCTTTTTTCTGTTTTTTTTTAATCTCTCCCATGTTTTTTTCCCTTTTGTTCTGATTTTCCTCTCCCAACATGATTCATAAAAAAAAATGTTGTCATGGGAGTGAGGATAACAGTATTGGCTACTCTGACCAGGTTCAGAACATTACTAAGTCACCAAGCCTGTTGTGTGACTTTCAACACAACCACAGAAGGCAAATTGTGAGCTCCCAAATCTGGCATAATAGGTGAAACTTGGACAGGCCAACCCATCACAGTCTTATACAATGACTATATAGCAAGAAAGCTCTACACAGTGGAAACTCAGTGAAAGGTTCCTGTTTCTGTGCAAAAGAGATGGGATAATCTGCCACATGCCTTAGGAGCAGAACTCACTTTTTAAAATGAGCCAAAACGCAGAAACAACTGACCATAGAAAGTGACTATAGAGACAGGGAAGATCAGAACACAAATGCAGAAGATGACTGCAAAGGCAAACTACATACAGATGAAGCTTTGAAGGATGATATAAACTGGCTTCAAGCTCAAAAACCTCTCTTGGAAGAGCTCAAATAAGATGTTAAGAGAGAGACAGAAGAAAAATGTAGAAAAGAAATGACAGCTATGCAAGAAGATTATGAAATTTGGGTGGGGGAATCCAACAGCTTGGAAAAGGAAGCACATAAATTGTAAAAAACAACCTCTTAAAATAAATTTGGTGAAAAGGAAATACATACATAATACATATATACATATATAGATATAGATATTGAAGAAAACAACTTTTAAAAAATAGAATTGATGAAATGGAAAAAAAACACCAACTCCTAAAAAAATAATTGGTGAAATGGAAAAAAAAATCCACTGAACAAAGCAACTCCTTTGAAAGTACAATTGGCCAAATGTAAAAGGAGGTTAAAAAAAAGCTCATCAAAGAAAATCATTATAAATTAGAATTGGACAAATGGAAGTTAATGATTCAATGACATATCAAGAATCAGTTAAACACGATTTTGAAAAAAATTAAAATAAAAGAAAATATAAAATACTGGATTTAACAATTGATCTGGAAAAAAAAACTAATTCAGGAGAGATAAACTAGGAATCATGAAAATCATGATAAAAAAAGCCTGGACAACATCTTTCAAGAAATCATCAAAGAAAACTGCATCAATATATGAGAAGCAGAGGATAAAATAGTCATTGAAAAAAATCTATCAATCACCTTCTGAAAGAGCTCCCAAAATGGAACTCCAAGAAGTATTGTAACTAAATTCCAGACTTATCAGATTAAGGAGAAAATATTGCAAGCAACTAGAAAGAAATATTTCAAATGTCAAGTAGCACAATCAAAATTACCCACCACCTAGAAGTTTGCACATGAAAGGACAGGAGTGCCAGGAATATGATAATCGAGGAGCGAGAGGAGTTGGGACTATAACCAATAATCAACTACTCAACAAAACTGAGCATTGTCTGTCCGGAGAAAAGATGGATACTTATTCAGTGACAGGTGATTTTCAATCAATTCCAATGAAAAGACCAGAGTTGAACATAAAATTTAATCCTCAAATACAAAGCTCAAGAGAAACATAAAAAGGTAAACAGGAAAAAACTATGTTTTTTTAAAGGTGAAAATAATTACATCCCTACATGGGAAGATGATACCTGTAGCTTTTGCGAACTGCGGCTTTTTCAGGACCATTAGAAGACGTATATATAGACAGAGTGTATAGGTGTACATTGGCTTTAATGTGATGCTATAGAAAAGAAATAAAAGGATTGTACTAGGAGAATAAAAAAGGAGAGGTAAAAGTACATTACAATTACATTACATGACAAGCACTGGAGAATTGGTGGTGGAGTCAAAATGGTGAAGTAAAGTCAGAAAGCTGATCAAGCTCTCCCAATTTCCCTCAAAAAACACATGAAACCAAGTCTCTGGACACTGATGGAATAAAACTTCTCTCCAGCTCAGTATAGACTGCAAAACTTTAAGAAAGTTGTCTTTTACTGGGATGAAAAGGGCATTCATCCCAAGTCAGATAGACTCGGGGAAAGCCACTGAGAGGGTCTGAATCAAAACAAATCAGCAGCTAAGACCCTCAGTCCTGGCTCAGTAGAGAAGCAGGAAAGGGGGCAACCTCCAGTCCCAGCTCAGAAAGCAAACTCTGGGAAATCAGAATACTCTGTGCAAACACAAGGGGGCGCTGAGCTCAAAGCCAAGGCTGCATGGGGAAGCATGGGACAGCGCCCCCTGTACTCCAGGAGCAGAACTCAACCTCAAAAGTAAAAAAAGATGGAATTCCAAAAGAAAAGGAAAGAAAATAAGCAAGAAACAGAAAAGAAAGCTAATATGGTGACAGGGCAGACCAAAACACAAACTCAGATGTGTGGACAGAATGTCTACAGAAATCTCAAAGGATGATATAAATTGGTCTCAAGCCCAGAGAGGTTTCTTGGAAGTGCTCATAAAAGACTTTAATAGCTAAATAAGAGAAATAGAAGAAAAAATGAGAAAGAAAATGAAAGGCATGCGTGAAAGAGCCAACAGTTTGGAACAGGAAGAAAAAATTGTTATAAACATTGGAAAATTAAAGGGACAAAGAAGTTAAGTGTGAAGGTCAATGTAAAGTAGAACTGATGAAATACAGACTTGAGATTGTTAAGGGACCAAAATGAGACTGGATTAGGAGTGGCTCAATGGCAGAATAGGATGAGGACAAATTAGGGGTTTTTTTAAGGTTATCAATGGAAAATTGGTCTGATAATCAAGAATTTTTTCAGAAACAATAGATTTAAAGCTAGTTCATGATCCAAATTTCCCACAATCCTTTGTCTTTTTTAAAGCTGCTAAAAATATCTTCACTTCTATATATATCATCACTCAAAAAAAACTTCACTGGCTTATTTGATATATTCCTGGAATATGGCTACATTCACAAGCATTATAGCTCTATGGAATTCTGTCTCATGACACCTACTATGATTCCAGAGATGCATAGAGGAAAAGAATATACATACTTGTTTTCAAAGTAAAGGAGATTATAAGAGAGAAAATGTGAGAGTTCCAGGTGATTGAGGTATATCTGTGCATATATCTGTGAAGTAGGATAACATTTAACAGCTCCATGATGTGCAACAAGTTAGCTACCTATTGTGTTTAGGTCTCATCTCAACCATTTTTAGAGACAGCAGGCAGTTTCTATTTGTAATCATGATCATGTTGGCATATATTCAGTATAGATAATAAGTGAAGAGAATCTAATAAAGTAGTTGTGAAGGTCTCAAAGTATAAATTGTAACAGACTCATCATTCTAATACATTACATTTTGTGCTAAAAATTAATCACATTAATTTTTATTTTATCAGCACCATTATTCCAAGCCTAAGTATTCAGAGACAGATTACCCAGACTTAGAACAGTTGACTGAGGGGAGATTCCTTCAAGGTGATATATGAAACTCTTCTCAGCTACCATTCAGGTGGACTGATTCGGATAAATTCTAATTGAGTCAGAGATGGTAAGGAAAGGAAAAATACAGTCTGGAATCTACACGAATATTTCTAGAACCTCTGTCAAACCATTAGTAATAATGCAGTGAAATTGTTAGTAAACTTTCTCAAATTTATAGCTTTAGAGTGTTGCTGGAGGTACTAACAAGTTAAAGGAAATAGCTTTCTTCCCTGGAAATTTCCATTACTGACAAAATTACAGCTTGAAGAAGAGAGGGAGAAGGGAGGGAAAGAGAAAGGAAAGGAGAAACACACAACAGAGGTAGAGACAAAGACAGAGAGACAGAAACAGATAATAGAGGGATGAGTGGATAGATAAGATGTGTTTTCATAAATGCTTTACATCCCATGTGAAACACAAGCTCCTTGAGGCCAGACTGGTTTGCTTTGTTTTAATCTGTATCCACAACCCACAATAGTAGTCTACATATAGTAACCACTTTTAAAAAAATACAGTTGTTGAACTGAGACAAGAAATTATTTGTTGCTTAAAATAACGTTTCAGAGTTTTAAAAGATTTCTTGAAAACATTTAAAAATTTCCTGCCCTTGTGTCCTTTGACACTTTTTTTGTATAGAATACCAAGCCACACATCAGGATACTGGTACACTAGACTAGGAAATTCTCATTTTAACTTAAGTAAGGCTGTAGCTTAGGTCATCTAGGGACAGGAGGGGCTGGTGACATTCAATTGCTATCAAATAACTGAACTCACAAAAGAGAAAAATATAGTGAGTACATAATGAACTGCTTTGGCTTTTATTCTCACACTGTAAAGCCACTTTTCAGTCCACCCAGGAGTTCAAAACCACAGGAAGGCTTTCACACCTCTCAATACAAAGCCTGTATATGCTGTGCTCTTTGTTTCAAGCATTGGAAGTCTGAGACAAGTAGGAAGTGACAAAAACTCACTGCCATGCTATGAGTTTGAAATCAAACCAAATGCCTCTGAGTCAGGTGTTCAATCCTGTATACTTCTGTTCCAAAAAGGTCACATATTTGCTCCGAGGGTTCTTTTGGATAAAGAGCACCTTTGTAGGTCAGGATTCCCCAGTGAAGATCTTCTTGTGATGGTAAGAGAGATCAGTAACCCCTCAGTTTATGGAGAGGAGGAGAAAAGAAGAAAAGAAGGGTCTTACAACTGTCATTTCTAATTTGCTTTTTGTCCTTCATTCTCAAAAAGAACAATGACATTGGGGAAGTGATGCCATGAGAAGCAAGTCAGTTGGATTTAGGTTTGATTTATAAAACCTTCCTAATTTATACCAAGTACAATGCAGAGACATTCTATTCCTACTGGGACTGAGAATGGATGCTTCACTCCTGCTTGTATAAATTAAACTTATTTTTTAGGATGGCCTAAAGTAGAGTAATGAACCACCTATATGGTAAACTTTTAAGCATAATGGAAGGTCAGCCTGTGTAAAAATGACTCCTTTCGATCTCCTACCTCTCATTATCCACAGGTTTAAAGTGTCATTAAATATTTAAATTTTGTCTGTTTTATATATTAGTCATTAAAACTAATATAATATATATGTGTATACGATTAAATTACTTGTGATGTAGAAATGAACAAATCCCTGAGGCAATGAGAAAAAGCAAATTCCAATTGTATTTGAGGAAATGAGTTGGAAAAGAAAGCTGTTTAGAAGGTATATCTTGCCCCTTTGCCTTAGGTTCTCCCAAGATACTGATTGTATCTTAAAGTTGGGTTATATATGCATGCATGTAAACATGTACATATTTATGCATTTTATGTTTATGTCTACAAATGCTTTAATATACACACCTATATACATATATATTTATAGGTAGATCAATAAACATTTAATTAAAGCCTCGTGGATTTGAAGCAGAAAGAGAAATTAGAAATCTGTTCTAATCTCAATAGATTAGAGATTGTTTCAAAAATCTCTAGAAAAAAATCAACAGGTTAAATGTGTTGGTTATAGTCACATGATATTATAGTAAGGTTTAGAATTCAAATCCTCTAACTCTATATGCAAATATTTCCAATGTACTCTTCCCTTTCAATTCATCTTTTCATTGCACAAAAACTGAGTTAGTGGCCCATGTGTACAAGGCCCTAGAACATACTATTATCTTTTAGAAAATATAAAAATAATTAACCTTGGCTTGCTTAGTCATTTTGCTAAGGGCTTGTCCTGTACATATTAGCTAACAAGACTTGATTTTTCACTTGAAAATAGACATTCAATTCCTATGTGTTACAGGATGTGTTTATTGACTATAATGTTTAGACACAGACAAAGGCATGCCATGGTAGACCTGTTGATTTGTTTAAAGAAATTAAGAAATGTAACAATAAGCAAGCTCTAATCAAAAATGCTAAAAGACATAAAAAAGAGAAAGGGAGAGGGATTGGGGAGATGTGTTGTTATATAAAGAAAAACAAAAGTATTAAACAAAGATGGGAAAGAGGCATAGTATTTGTTATCACATTCATGGATAATGAAAATTGAGGGGTAGTTAAAAGCCCACAGATTGGAATAGGAAACAATTGCTGTGGGATATTAGTAGCTGCTATGATGCATGCCAATGCAAAAGGAGAACCAAAGATAAAAGTAGGGAATGTTAAACCTGAAGTAATAGCTGGAGGAAGAAATTAGAAGTAAACTGATTTGAGTGAAATAAGACTTCAAGAGAATAGTCAAAACCTGAAGGGAGAAGTCTATATCAGAGACAGAGAGGTGGCAATATGGTATAATGGAAAAAAATGATGACCTTGTATTCAAATTTCAGCTTTGGTAAGTCAACTAACTTTTTGATTCTATTTTTTATTTGCAAAATAGTGGCTTGTTCTAGATGATCATAACAGTAGGTTTCAAATTAAAATTTTATGATTCCTAAATCTGGGACCAAGGAACATCCAGAAGTTGTTTATTCAACATATAATCAAGTTATCTTGTGAAAGGGGTCAAAAGGAAACTTGTCTTAGGTTTCCTTCTTCCAGTGTCCTGGAAAATGATAACCACCCTAGAAAGTGAACATTGAAAATTACTAAATATTTCCTTATTAATTGAAAACTTAGTTTTCCATAGACCAAAGTTTCTAAATGCCAACTTAAAACACTATCCTATTCAGAATATTCTATTATGTTCCTATATATCTGTTCTGTTATCGTTTGTAACTTTTATAGAGGGAATTCAGGGGAATGAAAAATAATAAAATGATTGTTCAGATTTATTTTATTTGTTATTAGAAGTACTAGGGCTAATTCTCCCAACTCATGTTTCATTTTCTTCTCTTTTTTTTTTTTTTTTTACATTTTTCAGGTTAAGTGATTTGCCCAAGTGTCACACAGCTAGTAAATGTTAAGTTTCTGAGGCCAGATTTGAATTCAGGTCCTTCTAACTTCAGGGCTGGTGTTCTACACACTGTGCAACCTAGCTGCCCCTCATTTACTTTTCTTAGAATAGCTTTTTATTTTTCCAAATACATGCAAATATAGTTTTCAACATTTACTTTTGCAAAATCTTTTGTTTCAAATTTTTCTCTCTCCCTTTCCTACCCATCACATTCAATCTCTCCAGTCCTCTCAAAGGATACAGATGGCTCTTTCAATCACAGATCTATTGGGATTATCTTGAATCAGCTCATTGTGGAAAAGAGCTAAATCTGTCACACTTGATCTTCACATAATCTTGTTTCTGTGTACCATGTTCTCCCGGTTCTTCTTGCTTCACTTAGCATCAGTTCATGTAAGTCTTTCCAGGCTTTTCTCAAATCAGCCTGCTCATCATTTCTTATACAACAATAATATTCCATTACATTTATATACCACAACTCATTCAACCATTCCCTATTTGATGGGAATCCACTTGATTTCCAGTTTCTTACATATACAAAAGGGCTGCTACAAACATTTTTGCACATGTGGATCTTTTTATCCTTTTTTATAATCTCTTTGAGAAACAGAGCTTTAGAAGAAACATTTTTTGTATCAAAGGATATGTGCAATTTGGTAGCCCTTTGAACATAGTTCCAAATTCCTCTCCAGAATGGTTGGATCAGTTCAGAACTCCAACAACAATGTATCAGTGTCCCATTTTCCCCACATCCCCTCCAACATTTATCATCTTTTCCTGTTAGCCAATCTCCAAAGTGTGAGACCCCAGAGTTGCCTTAATTATCATTTCTCTAATCAACAATGATTTAGAGCATTTTAATATGACTATAGATGCTTTTAATTTCTTCATCTGAAAATTGTTCATTTTCTTTGACTATCTATTGATGAATGACTTATATTGTTATCAGTTTTAGTCAACTCTCTATGTATTTTAGAAATGAGACTTTTTATCAGAAACGTGGATGTAAATCCCCACTTCACCCCCATGCCCTGAGTTTTCTGCTTCCTTTCTAATCTTGGCTGCATTGGTTTTGTTTTTTCAAAAACTTTTATGAACTTGTCAAGTAATTCAACATTATTAACATGTCATGGACTTCCTGCCATTTAGGGGAGGGGAGGGGACTGGGGGTAAAATTTGTAATGGAAAGCGTTGTAAAGATCAGTGCTGGGGAACTACCCATACATATGTTATGCAAATAAAAAGCTTTAATAAAAAAAAACAAACTTTTATGAGTTTGACAAGAAGGATTCTGTTGTCATTTTCAACTCTGAGAGTCTCTGATTCTATAAAGTATTTTGTGAAGACTAAATTCATTAATTTGAAATTCCCAATTAAAAATATAAGATTTTCTGACAATATTATATATTGGAGATATGCTTGTGACCTAAAGGTAACAAATGGTATCTGTTAACATATGACATTATCAAGAATCATTTGAAAATCTGAACCAAGTTCTAAGATTTTGTCTAAATGATTTTTATTCATTGAAGACAAAAGCATTTTGAAGTGATAGCATGAAAACTGAAATAGGATCTGACACTGAATCAGTGGCAAAAGCACTCTTGTTCTCATTATTTCTCATATTCAATTACTTGAATTAATTTATTGTGAATAAAATACATTAGTTCCATAACCACATCCCCCTCTGCAGTAAAATTATGTAGAAATAAAGCATGGAAATGGCAGCATTGTCTAGCATTTCAATCAACTGGATCAGTTTGAAGATGTATAAGCTCATCATCATCAACCATTTGATAACATCTGTTCTAAAGGGCACCGCCATCCTTTATACTCTAGATAAATCCTATAGAAAATTAATGCTGAATGTTCTTTATTTAAAGTATTCTTAAGTGGTTACTAAATGATCATTAAAACTACTTCAGCAATAGTAGTGAGTGCCATGGAGTCATTAGAACATAGGTTCAGTTTGGGGAAATATGTCTAAAATGGAAATTGAGGGAGCTGGCATACAGGCCAAAAAAATTACCAAATCTTAAGGAGCTGAATACTATGATACAAATGACTCAATTAAAAATGAGAATATTTATCTGGGGAAGGGAAAACTTTAGGAGTAGAAAGCATAGTAAGGAATGGTTGATATCTGCAAATATTTTTAAAGTTTTCACAAAAATAATTGTTGAACTTGGTATGATTGGCTCATAAGAGTTATTAGATCAATGGGCATTTTGTGAGAACTAAATTTATTAATATTAAATGCCCAATTCAAAAGTATATGGTTTCCTGATCATGTTATATACTAAAGGCATGTAGATATCCAAAATTAAGGTAATAAATAGTATAGATATCATATACCTCCACAATTTGGAAATAATTTTTGGATCATATAATTAAAAATTAAAAACAAAACAGACCCACATAAAAATAGAATTCATAGCCATGAAGTGAAATTAAATCTCCAGCAACTGAGTTCCTCAAGTAGAGGCTAGTTTAACTATTTATAAGGAATGTTCTAGATCAAATATTCTTAATATGATGTCTGAAAGTTTATTTTTAAAATATTTTGATAACTGAGTTTCAATGTAATTGATTTCCTTTGCAATGATATATAATTGATCATTTTAACCCCTTCTTCTGAGAAGGGGTTCACAGCATAAATTTCACAAGACCGGCAAAGTACTTCATGACACAAAATGTTTAAGCATTCTTATGATAGTACTCTTGCATCGATTATGGGGTTGGATAATAAAACACACACACACACACTCCTAAGATTCTTCACGTATGACTCAAATTATTTAAATTCAAAAATACATAGTCAAAAAGAGTTGTGGCCTTAGAGAACCTGTTGCTGTGCAGAATAATTTGACTTAATTGACTTTCAGATCAATATATTCTGGTGTAGTTGCTCAGAATCAATGAATTGGCTGATAAAAGAGAGAAAAAGAGTCCTCGTGAGCATGAATAGAATAAGGTATTAAATAATCTAACAATTGAAGTTACTTTATTGATGCCATTGATTTTGTAATAACTCCAACATAGTGACATATAAAGCAGAAAATAGTCTGTATTTTAAGAACTCAATGCATTGATCTCAATTGTTTATTAAAAAAAGAAATAATAAAAGTAAAATAGTTCTCTAATCGCACTATGGTCTTGTAACCCCATTCATCTATTTTATTAAAAAATGTTGACTGGCTACAAAGGACATCTGGGTAAACAAGTGACATTGGAGAAGGCTTTAAGCACAACTAAAAGAACAATGAGCTTAATGTTTTGTGACCCAGAAATACTTCCTGTAATTTTAAGCAACTCTTGTAAGCCTTTTATACTCAATTTTTATCATCTTAAAAAGAAAATAGCTGGACTATATGATGCCTAAGGTACATTACAACCAGGGATATAGTAGTAAATGTTTAACAAACTAGCATTCTGGGGGAAAAAAGAAATATCTGTATGAAACACTTTTAGGTTAAATCTCCATAATCAACATTATCTTCATTACTTTGTTAAATAATACAGACAAATAAACAAAACAGTAAGTGAATTTCTCATTTGTAGTATTCATGATTTTTTGAGTGTTAATGCTCACATTGTAAATTTAACAATCAGCTCTCTGAACCCAGAGAGCTCTGGCTATAGAACACCATTGCTTACAATCAAGATTATATGAGCAGGGGCAGCTAAGTGGCACAGTGGATAGAGCACCAGCCCTGAAGTCAGGAGAACCTGAGTTCAAATCTGGTCTCAGACACTTAACATTCCCTACCTGTGTGACCCTGGGCAAGTCACTTAACCTCAATTGCCTCAGCAAAAAGTCAAAAAAAGAAAAAAAAAAGATTATATGAGCAGTTCATCACATAACTTCACTGAGTCTCATTTTTAAATTAGTAAAATGAAGTAAAAATATTTTCTTTAGCTTCCCCACAAAATCCTCATATGAATATGATAATTAACATAAAATATCATAACCATTGAGACTTACATAAAATATGAGTCATGATTACATAACTCTATATCAGGAGAGAGAAATTCTGTTACCAAGACATATTACATAGCAGAGATCAAATCGTTGTAGGAGAAAATAATGAGAAGTTCAATGAGGTAAAGGCTAGCACCTAAAACGCAGTCTAAAGAAGGATAAGAATGAATATATGGAAAAAAACATCCCAAAGCTCTAAGATCAAAAGACCCTTAGATATCTTTGACCAAAGCAATATCCAAGGTCAAAATATAAAGTTGTAGAGTTACCTCTTTTCCCAGAAGGAAAATAATTACTCATCTTCATATTCCTGTTCAAAATTTCAATTGGGACAATTATGGAAATTCCATAATTTTGTTTGTTTATTGTCAAATATCTTGACATATGAAGTAAAATGGTATTTTTCTTTTTCATTTTTGTAAACAAATCTGTATTATTATTGGTCAAAATAATTTTTAAAAAACATAATTTTATTCACCTAACTTGAAAAAACTTATGAGCTTGTTTATCTCCTGTATCTCTTTTTGCCAGCAGCAATATTAGTCAATTGTAAAATGAAACATAAAGAACATTCTTTGTAATAGAAAAACAATTCCACAGCAGGCAATAATTGAGTAGGTGTGGGGTTTTAAGAGTTCAAAGTAATAAGTAATTTTTGAACTATGCTAATTTTAGATAATTATCAGTTTTCAACTTTAAAAAGTTTTGTTATCCTTGCAAAAAGGAAAGGGTCAACTTTCACTTGGAGAAACTCTTCTGTTCTATATCAGAACATAGTACATCCTGATAGAGAGACGGGAGCTTTGTTAAAAGAAAGACAGAAACAAATTATATTATTAGAAATAATTAGTTTATATTGTATAAGATCAAAGATATAAATTCTGGCTTCTGTTTGCAAAAGTTTTGGTCAACTTTAAATTGCAGTTTCCTTTTATTTACATGAGATTGTTATATCTGAGAATGCATTTCATTTGTTTTAAGCTAACACTCAGATTTTATTTTAAAATCAAATTTTTCAAATGTTTGGATACCAATACACATCAAAGAAACCTAAATAAAATAAAGATAAAATTACTATTAAGATGCTATAGGTTAAAAAAAAGATGCTATAGGCTAAGAAATAACTGATTATGATTTTGATATTACTTTACCTTATATTATCATGCTTTGTGCTTGACTATGACATAGCTGTATCTTTAGCAGAATATATAATCATTAGATAGCAATACTAGCCACTAACATGATCCTATTTGAAAAGAAAGATTAGAAATCATGGAACTTCATCCTGTCACTTACGGTGTTCTACTCTTATCAAAGATAGATGTAGGAGGGGAATATGGGCTAGTTTTCAGCTCCCTATGGTTTTCAAAGAATGTATAGTCTCCTATTCTCCAACGCTCTGGCACAGTATCTGGATAATAGATTAATTAATAATCATATCTCTTCTGTGAAATTATTATATCTCACTGGGTCCTAGTTCATGAGCAAGGCAGAATGAAATTGCTTATCCATAATAAATGATAAAACACTATTAATCAAATTTGCTCTTGCCATTATATTAATGAAGGAAATAAACAATACATAATTTTTACTTTTTAGCTAAGGCAATTTAGGTTAAGTGACTTGCCCAGGGTCACACAGCTAGGGAACGTTAAATGTCTGAGACCAGATTTGAACTCAGGTCCTCCTGACTTCAGGGCTGGTGCTCTATCCAATGTGCCACCTACCTGCCCTGTAATAAACAATACATAATAAAGTCTCTTGACTTTTCCACATAGTCTCTCCTATTACTATCCTTCTTCTAGACAGTATATTTGTTTCTCTGAACTCAGAAACTCTGGACATTTTTCATTTCAGTTTGCTTAGCCCCCATTATTGATGAACATAGAGAAATGTGGATGGTATGATACAATTTACTTCATGTATTCTGTATGATTGAGCAATAAGTGAAGATTCAGAAATTCTAGATATGATACTTCTTGCACCTCTTGTTACATTCACACTTGTTGGTATGGGATCTTATGTATAATAATGACCTCAGAAAAATTGCTATTTACAAAGTGCTTATATCTTTTACATAAAAACCAGAATCACATAATTTTAAGACTAGAAAGGACTAAATCAGCCATGATGTATTCCCTCCATCATGAAAGGAATCCCTACTACAACATTCACTTTCCAAACAATTTTCATATAATACATGAAATTGAATTCTGGAGGTACAGAGCAAACAAATGATCAGAACAAGACATTCTTCAAGTTCAGATCAACTTAGAAAGTTAAGAAAATAAATCTTTGGCGAAGGGATGAAGACTGCCCCAAGACTCACATGGGTAAAACACCAATAATGGGAATAAGTGGTGTTGACAGCACCAGCAATAACTTTGGTAGCTCTTGAGCTAGAGAGAGTAAGGGGACTTGACAACTCATCAGAAAGAAATTAGAGAGATATGCATGCTAGCACTGCATACAAGACCAAGTGCTGTTTGAAAACAGTTCTAATAATCTCAAACTAGCTCTGAAAATAGCAGTATTAAGAAGCCTGAAATGAGACAAGTTTCTCTTACCCTCTGCTCACATACTGGGAACAAAACCCAGTTTTGACAGAGTTCAGAATGAAGGTAGACTTGAAAAAATGAGCAAACAAAAATATTACCTGACCACAAAAAGCTACTATGAAGACAGAGAAGATCAAGACACAAACTTAAAAAGAAGAAATCCAAAACAATTACAACCAAAACCTCCACACATACAAAAAAATGAATTCTTCATAAAATGAACAAGAATTGCTGAAATAGCTTTACTTTTTTTCAAAATTAAATAGGAGTAGTAAAGAAAAATTATGTAAAGAAATGAAAGTAGAGGAAGAAAATTATGAAAAGACAATTAACAGCTTGGTTAAATATTCTGAAGAAAATAACACCTTAAAAACATAATTGACTAAATGTGGAAAAAGATACAAACATTCATGGAATAAAAAATTCTTTAAAAATTAGTGGAAACTAATGGCTTCAAGCAGTATCAAAAATAATAAAATAAATTCAAAAGAATGAAAAAATAAAAGAAAATAACAAAACATATCGATGGGAAAAGACCTGACTTTAAAAATAATAGGTTAAAGAGAGATAATTCAAGAATTACCAGACTACCTGAAAGCCATGATCAAAGAAAGAACAAAGACATCATATTTCAAGACATTATCAAGGAAAACTGCCCTAACATATTAGATCCAGAGGGTAAAATATAATGTAAAAAAATCCATTAACTATCTCAAGAAATCCCTACATGAAAACTTCCAGGAATATCATAGCTAAATCCAAGTGCTTCCTACTCAAGAAAAAATACTTCAGAAAGCCAAAAAGAAATCATTCGAATACCATAATATAACAGAATCTCATGAGATTTAGGAACCAACCTTTAAAGGAGCAACGGTTTCATTTCTGGTACTGGAGTCTTGATGGCAGAGTAAAGTGATGAAGGTGCTCAAACTCTCCCAGTTTCCCTCAAAAACCACATGAAACCAAATCTCTCAGAGTCTGACTGAATGAAACCATGCTCCAGATCAAGATAGATTGAAAAAGACTTCAAGAAAGGTCAGTCTCACTGGAGTGAAAAGGGTGTTCATCCCAGGTCATATAGACTCTGGGAAATCCAGTGAGAGGGCCTTAATCACAGCAAATTAGCAACTAAGACCTTCAATCCTGGCTCAGTAGAGGAACAGATCAGGGGGGCAGCTACCAGTCCCAGCTCAAAACGCAAACTCTGGGAAATCAGGCTGTTTCCTGAACAAAGAAGGCAAAGCTACCTCCTACAAACATAAGAGGACCCTGTGCTCAAAGCCAAGGCTCAGAGCTGCATGGACAGCTTGGGACAGCACCACTTTTACCCCAGGAGCAGAGTTCCGCCTTAAAAGTAAAAAAAAAAAAAATGAAGAAATACCAAAAGAAAAAAAAAGACAATGAACAAGAAAGAGGAAAGAACCTTGACCATAGAAAGTTACTATGATGATAGGGCAGATCAAAACACAAACTCAGAGGAGTACAGAATGTCCACAGAAGAAATTTCAAAGAGTGATATAAATTGGTCTTAAGTCCAAAGAGGCTTCTTGGAAATAATCATAAAAGTCATTAAAAAAGGCAAATATGAGTGGTAGAAGAAAAAATTAGAAAAGAAATGAGGTATGCATGAGAGAGTCAACAGTTTGGAAAAGGAAGGGAAAAACTGTCTGAAGAAAACTCCTTAAACAGTAAAATAAACCAACTGGAAAAAAGAGATACAAAAGCCAAATGAAGAAAACGATACATTAAAAACTAGAACAGGGCAAATAGAAGTTAATGACTTTGTGAGACAGCAAGAATCACTCAAACAAATGAAAAGTAATGGAAAAATAGAAGAAAACATGAAATATTTCATTGGAAAATAACTGACCTGGAAAATAGATCCAGAAGCGACAATTTTAAAAGTATTGGCCTATCTGAAGGCCATGACCAAAATGAGTCTGGATAGCATTCTAGAAGAGGTCATTAAGGAAAACTGCCCCAATATTCTGGAAACAGAGGGGGAAATAGTAATTGAAAGAATCTATTGATCACCTCTAGGAAGAGATCCCACAAAGAAATCCCAAGGAACATTGTTATGAAACTCCAGAGCTACAATCTCAAGAAAAAGTACTGCAAGGGGCAAGATAGGATTACCCAGGATCTATCAGCTTTTACAATAAAGGATCAGAGGGCCTGGAATACAATATTTTGGACATCAAAAGACCTGGAGTTACAACAAAGGATGAACTACACAGCAAAATTCAGCATCATCTTTCAGGAAAAGAGATGGAGCGTCAATGAAGTAAGAGACTTTCAATCATTTCTAATGAAAAAAAAAAACAAGAACTAAACAGAAAATTTAATCTACAAACACAAGTTAACAGAACCATAGAAAGATAAATAGGGAGAACATATCTATTTAAAGGTTAAACTGTGTACATCCTGAGAAGTGAAAATAATATCTGTAACTCTGAGAACTGTATCTGACACAGGAGCATCATATGGACTGAGGGTGTAGTTATGAATCTAATGTGATGATGTCAAAAAAAGATATTAAGGGGTGGAAAAAATGTCTGTAAAGAAAAAAAAGAGGAAAGGGAAGGTATAATGTGTCAATTAGCTCATATCAAGAGGCTCAAAAGACCTATTACAATATAGGGGAAGAAGGGAGGAAAATGAGCATTATCTGATGTCTGATCTATCCGTTTTGGCTCTAAGATTCATAACTTAATCATTCATTTGGGTAGAGAAATTTATTTCATCCTATAAAGAAGTAGGAAGAGAGAGAGGAAAAGAAAAGGGAGGGACAAGATAGAAAGGAGAGCAGAAACACTAGGAAAAAAGGGAAGGGAAGGGATGAAGGGCTGATAGAAAATAAGGTAGCAGGTAATCATAACTGTATGGCATGAACTCTCCCATAAAACAGAAGCAAATAGCAGAGTGGATTAAGAAACAGAATCCTAAAACATGTTGTTTACAAGGAACACATTTGACACAGAGACACATATAAAGTAAAGATAAAAGTTTGGAACAGAATTTATTATGCTTCATGTGAAGTAAAAAAAAAAGTAGAGATAGAAATTCTGATTTCAAAGGAAAAGTAAAAATAGATCTTATTAAAAGAGATAAGGAGTGAAAGTACACCTTGACAAAGGGTACAGCAAATAATGAAGTAGTAATGATACAAAATGTAGATGAACCAAATGGTAAAGCAGGCAAATTTCTAGTGAAAAATTTTAAGCCAGTTATAAGAAGAAATAGACAGCAAAACTATTCTAGTTGGGAAGCTCAACCTTCTCCTCTCATAATTACACAAATCTAACCAGAAAATAAAAAGTTAAAAATTAGGGAGGTTAATGGCATCATAGAAAATCTAAATATGATGGACTTCTGTGGAAAATTGAATGCAGAAAAGAATATGCCTTTTTCTCTGCAGTACATGGCACCTACACAAAAATTGACCATGTATTAGGACATAAAAACCTTACAATCAAATAGAAAAAGGTAGAAATAGTAAATTCTTCCTTTTCAGACCACAATACAATAAAATTATATTCAATAAATATAAATTCACAAGGGAATCTAAACATCTAAAAAACAATTAATTCCAATACTATGTAAATCATGTGCAAAAATAGGTAAAGAAATAATGCAAAATTCCTTTTATGACACAAATATGGCACTGATACCTAAACCAGGAAAGGCCAAAACAGAGAAAGAAAAGAAAATTATACCCAATTTCCTTTTTTTTAATTAAAGCTTTTTATTTGTATAACATGTCTGTGTAGTTCCACAGCATTGATCTTTACAAAGCTTTCCCTTACAACTTTTACCCCCAGTCCCCTCCCCTCCCCTAGATGGCAGGAAGTTCACTACATGTTAATAATGTTGAAATACTTGACAAGTTGTGCAAGAAAAATCCTGTCTACAAGAAAAAGAAAGAAAATCAGAGAAAGGAAACACAATGCAAGCAAATATCAATAGAGAGCATGAAAATGTTATGTTGTGGTCCATATTTCATATCCCTCTCTCTGGGTGTATATGGTCTTCTTCACTAAACAATTGGAACAGGTTTGAGACAATTCTTTGTTGCAGAGAGCCATGTCCATCAGAATTGATCGTCATATACTCTTGTTGTTGCCATGTATAATGATCTCTTGGTTCTGCTCATTTCACTGAGCATCAGTTCATGCAAGTCTCTCCAGGCCTCTCTGAAATCGTCCTGCTGGTCGTTTCTCACAGAACAATAATATTCTATAACATTCATATACCATAATTTGTTCAGCCATTCTCCAATTGATGGGCATCCATTCAGTTTCCAGTTTCTAGCCACTACAAAAAGGGCTTAGGCCAATTTCCTCATGAATACTAATGCATAAATTTTAAATAAAATATTAGCAAAGAGACAACAACAAGTTATCAGTAGGATAACATACTATTGCCAAGTAGGATTTATACTAGGAATGCAGACAGGGCTAGTTCAATATCAGCAAAACTGTTACCATAATCGACCATATCAATAAAAAACCAACATAAATCATATGATTATCTTAATAGATGCACCCATTCCTATTAAAAATTCTAGAGGGCCTAGAGATAAAGACAGCTTTCCTTGAAGTATCTATTTAAAACCTACCAAGCACTATTTGTAATGGAGAGAAGCTGGATGCATTTCCATTAAGATCAGGGGTTAAGGGTGGGGCGGAACCAAGATGGTGAACTGCAGACAGCGTTCTCGTGAGCTCCTGAGACCTTTCCTCAGACCAAGACAAATTGAGCCTCCGAACTGGTTCTGGAGTGAGGGCGCCACCAAACACTTGGAGTACAATTCACTTCTATCAAAAATCTACTTTGAAAGAACTCCGGAGGTCAGTTTTAGACGGGCAGAGGATCGAGCAGCTCCCAGCGCTCAGACGCCAGTGCTCTAAAGCCAGCACGCAGCCAGGGTGCAAGTCTGGGGCTGGGATGGAGCAGAAGATTTTAGGCTGCCAGGAAGTCCCTGGGAGATGCTTGGGCCACTTTGCTCTGCTTGCAGGCAGGTGCTTTGGCAGGTCTACCTTTGATAAAGGGTGGATTGAGAGCAGCTGAAAGTGTGGTCCTAGGGCGGATCTAGCAAGATCAGCCCCAGACCTGAAGTCAACTCGGCAAACTGCCCCAGGGAAAATTGAAATTGCAGCATTATTCCCTGCGGGTGACTGATACCTCAGCTGAAAATCATGAGCAAGAAGCAGAAGAGAGCTCTCACCATTGACAGCTTTTACAGAGAGAAAGTAGGACAAACCCCAGATCCTGAGGTTCTGAAAACAATCCCAGAGGAAGTCACAAAGGCAGACATGAGTTGGTTACCTTTTCAGAAGGCTTTCCTGGAAGATTGCATAAAGAATCTCAAAAGAGAGCTAGAAGAAGATTGGGGAAATAAATTGAGAGCAGTGCAAGAAGGAAACATCGCCCTGCAACAGAGATGTGAAAAACTGGAAAACAAGTCTGGTCAATTGTAACAAGTCAGCAACTCACTGGAAAATAAAAATAGTGAATTGGAAAAAAGACAACAATTCACTGAAGAACAAAAGTAGTGAATTGGAAAAAGTCACCAACTCACTAGAAAATAAAAATAGTGAATTGGAAAAAGATAACAATTCACTGAAAAACAAAATTGGGGAATTGGAAAGTCACCAACTCACTAGAAAATAAAAATAGTGAATTGGAAAAAGATAACAATTCACTGAAAAATAAAATTGGCAAAATGGAAAAAGACTGCAATGAACCAAAAAATTCAATTGGCCAGTTACAAAAGGAGCTAAAAAAGATAACTGAAGGAAATAATACCTTAAAAATTAAAATTGAAAAAAGTGAAATGAATGACTCAATAAGGCTTCAAGAATCAGTCAAACAAAAACAAAAAAATGAAAAAAATAGAAGAAAATATGAAATATCTCCTAGGAAAAACAACTGACTTGGAAAACAGATCCAGGAGAGTCAATCTAAGGATTATTGGACTCCCTGAAAGCCACAATGAAAAAAAAAGAACCTTGATGCTAGCTTCCAGTAAATCATGAAAGAGAATTGCCCTGATGTTTAGAATCAGAAGGCAAAGTTGGCATTGAAAGAATTCACCTATCACCTCCTGAAAGAGATCCCAAAATTAAAACCCCAAGGAATATCGTGGCCAAATTTCAGGACTATCGCACCAAAAAAAAAGATATTACAAGCTGCTAGGAAAAAAACAGTTCAAATACCGAAGAACTGTCATTAGAATTACACAGGATCTGTCAGCTTCCACATTGAAGGATCGAAGGGCCTGGAATCAGATATTCCGAAAGGCAAAAGAACTTGGATTACAGCCAAAAATAAGCTATCCAACTAGAATGAGCATTATCTTCCAGGGAAGAAGATGGTCATTCAATGATACAGGAGAATTTCACCTATTTCCAATGAAAAGACCAGATCTGAACAAAAAATTTGACCTCCAAACACAAAACTCTGGAGAAGCGTAAAAAGGTAAAAAGGAAAGAACTCTCGAGAACTATATCTCTACTACGGGTATCCTTAAAGAATGGGGGTATAATTTGATTTTACTTTGATAATAATCAAAAAGAAATTAGAGGTGGAAGGTATATCATACTGTAAAAAAAGGAGGGGGAGGGGAAAGGAGGTAAAATACAGTAAAAAAAAAGGAGGTAAAATAAGGCAAAGTCTCATGAAGAGACGTTGAAAATCTAATATAATTGAGTGAAAGAAGGGAGGGCGATGAGTATTGTGTAAATCTTACTCTCATTAGATTGGGCTCTAAAAAAGTATATCAGACACATTTGATTTCAGGGAAAAACTTGGCCCTCTGTATAGGGAAGAAGGAGAGTAAGGAAGAAAAGAAAGGGATAAATTAATAGAAGGATTAGGGGGAAAGGTGTAAAAAAAGAGGGAGGGTTCTAAAGGGGGGAGGATTGTTAGAGGGAGGTGGTCATCAAAAACAAAATACTAGGGAGGGGGGAAGGGAGGAAGGGGAAAGGGAAGAGAAAAATATAACTTTGGGTAAATAAGATGGCAGGAAATATAGATATAGTCATTTTAACTGTGAATGTGAATGGGATGAACTCTTCCATAAAACGGAAACGGATAATGGACTGGATTAAAAGCCAGAATCCTACAATATGTTGTTTACAAAAAACACATCTAAAACGTAGAGATACATACAGAGTGAAGGTAAAGGGCTGGAGCAGAATCTTTTATACTTCAAGTAAACAAAAAAAGCAGGGGTAGCAATCCTTATCTCAGATCAAGTAAAAGCAAAAATACATTAATTAAAAGAGATAAGGAAGGAAACTATATTTTATTAAAGGGTACCATAGACAATGAAGCGGTATCAATACTAAACATATATGCACCAAGTGGTATAGCATCCAAACTCCTAGAGGAGAAACTAACAGAGATGCAAGGAGAAATAGACAGTAATACAATACTAGTGAGGGATCTCAAACTTTCTCTCTCAGAATTAGATAAATCAAACCACAAAATAAATGAGAAAGAAGTTAGGGAGATAAACAAAATGTTAGAAAAGTTAGGTATGACAGATCTCTGGAGGAAATTGAATGGCGATAGAAGGGAGTATACTTTTTTCTCAGGGGTTCATGAAACTTATATGAAAATTGATCATGTGTTAGGGCATTAAAACCTCAAAATCAAATGCAGAAAAGCAGAAATAGTAAATGTATCCTTTTCAGATCATGATGCAATAAAACTGACATGTAATATAAGGCCAGGAGAAAATAGACCAAAAGTTAATTGTAAATTAAATAATCTAATCCTAAAGAATGAATGGGTGAAAGAGGAAATTATAGACACAATCGATAATTTCATCCAGGAGAACAACAATAATGAGACAACATACCGAAATTTGTGGGATACGGCCAAAGTGGTTATAAGGGGTAACTTTATATCTCTAGATGCTTACTTGCATAAAATACAGAAAGAGAAGATCAATGAATTAGGGTTACAATTAAAAAAACTAGAAAAAGAGCAAATTTAAAACCCTCAATTAAGTAAGAAATTGGAAATTCTGAAAATAAAAGGTGAGATTAATAAAATTGAAAATAAGAAAACTATTGAATTAATGAATAAAACTAAGAGTTGGTTTTATGAAAAAAAAACAATAAAACAGATAAGCCTTTAGTTAATTTGATCAGAAAAAGGAAAGAGGAAAATCAAATTGTTAGTATCAGAAATGATAAGGGAGAACTTTCTTCCAATGAAGAGGAAATTAGAGTAATAATTAGGAGTTACTTTGCCCAACTTTATGCCAATAAATTTGATAATCTATTTTTTTAATAAAGCTTTTTATTTACAAAACATATGAGTGATTTTTCTACATTGACCTTTGAAAAAACTTTTTTTTCCCAAGCTTTTCCCCTCCTTCCCCCCACCTCCACCCCTAAATGACAGGTAATCTAATACATGCTAAATAGGGTAAATTATATGACAAATACAATACATGTATACATATCTATACAGTTATCTTACTGCACAAGAAACATTAGATCTAGAAAGAGAAGAAAACACAACCTAAGAAGGAAAACAAAATGCATGGAAATAATCAAAAAAGTGTTAAAATGCTGTGTTGTGGTCTGTACTCAGTTCCCACAGGCCTCTCTCTGGGTGTATATGACTATCTTCATCGCTGAAAAATAGGAACTGGTTTGAATCATATCATTGTTGAAGAGAACCATGTCCATCAAAATTGATCATCGTACAGTCTTGTTGCTGTGTATAATCTTCTCCTGGTTCTGCTGATTTCAGTCAGCATCAGTTCATGCAAGTCTCTCCAGGCCTCTCTGAAATTTTCCTGTTGGGCATTTGTTACAGAACAATAATATTCCATAACATTCATATACCATAAATTATTCAGCCATTCTCCAATTGATGGGCATCCGTTCAATTTCCAGTTTCTTGCCACTACAAAAAGGGCTGCCACAAATATTTTTGCACATGTGGGTCCCTTTCCCTCCTTTAAAATCTCTTTGGGATATAGGCCCAGTAGAAACACTGCTGGGTCAAAGGGTATGCACTATTTGATAACTTTTTGAGCATAGCTCCAAATTGCTCTCCAGAATGGTTGGATCCGTTCACAGTTCCACCAACAATGTATCAGTGTCCCAGTTTTCCCACATCCCCTCCAACAATTATCATTATCATTTCCTGTCATTTTAGCCAATCTGACAGGTGTGTAGTGGTATCTCAGAGTTGTCTTAATTTGCATTTCTCTGATCAATAGTGACTTGGAGCTTTTCATGTGACCAGAAATAGTTTCAATTTCTTCCTCTGAAAATTGTCTGTTCTTATCTTTTGACCATTTATCCATTGGAGAATGGCCTGAATTCTTATATATTTGAGTCAATTCTTTATATATTTTAGAAATGAGGCCTTTATCAGAACCTTTGGATGTAAAAATATTTTCCCAGTTTACTGCTACCCTTCTAATCTTGTCTGCATTCATTTTGTTTGTACAAAAACTTTTTAACTTGATATAGTCAAACTTATCTATTTTGTGATTAATGATTACCTCTAGTTTTTTGGTCACAAATTCCTTCCCCCTCCACAGGTCTGAGAGGTAAACCATTCTACATTGTTCTAATTTGTTTATAATATCATTCTTTATACCTAGATCATGAATCCATTTTGACCTTATCTTGGTATATGGTGTTAGGTGTGGGTCAATGCCTAGTTACTTCCATACTAGTTTCCAATTATCCCACCAGTTTTTGTCAAATAGTGAGTTTTTATCCCTAAAACTGGAGTCTTTGGGTTTATCCAATACTAGATTACTATTGTCATTGAGTATTTTGTCCTGTGAACCTAACCTATTCCACTGATCCACTACTCTATTTCTTATCCAGTACCAAATGGTTTTGGTGACCACTGCTTTATAATATAGTTTTAGATCTGGTGCAGCTAGGCCACCCTCATTTGCATTTTTTTCATTAATTCCCTTGAAATTCTTGACCTTTTGTTTTTCCAGATGAATTTTGTCGTTATTTTTTCTAGTTCAGTTAAATAATCTCTTGGGAGTTTGATTGGTATAGCACTAAATAGATAGATTAGTTTAGGTAGTATTGCCATCTTTATTATATTCGCTCGACCTATCCAAGAGCACTTGATGTTTTTCCAATTGTTTAGATCTGACTTTATTTGTGTGGAGAGTGTTTTGTAGTTTTGCTCATATAGATCCTGACTTTCCCTTGGCAGATACATTCCCAAATTTTGTATCGATTTTATCTGAAGGTATTTCTCAATACGTTTGATAAAGGAAGTCCTCA
>JAJPUD010006370.1:735-35575 GCA_023553655.1 Myrmecobius fasciatus
GTTCCAGTTGTTCACTGAAGAAAACCATATACACCCAGAAAGAGGGACATGAAATATGGACCACAACGTAACATTTTCATGATCTCTACTGACATTTGCTTGCATTGTGTTGCCTTTCTCCGATTCTTTTTTTTTCTTGTAGATAGGATTTTTCTTGCATAACTTCTCAAGCATTTCAACATTATTAACATGTAGTGGACTTCCTGCCATCTAGGGGAGGGGAGGGGACTGGGGGTAAAATTTGTATTGGAAAGCTTTGTGAAGATCAAGGTTGGGGAACTACCCATACATATGTTATACAAATAAAAAGCTTAAAATAAAAAAAAAATTTAAAAAAAAAGAAAAATAATTCAGATTTATAAGAATACAAACTTCCCAATTGATAAATGATCAAAAGATATGAAAAGACAATTTTCAGACAAAAAAATTAAAGGCATTTCTAATCACAAGAAAAAATGCTCTCAATCACTATAATTAGAGAAAATGCAAATTAAGACAACTCTTGAGGTACAAATTCACACCTCTCAGATTGGATGACAGGAAAAGGTAATATTAATGTTGGAGGATATGTATTAAAACTGACATACAACTGCATTGTTCATGGACTTTGGGGGAATGATACAACCACTCAGGACAGTAATTTGTTACACCAAAGGATTACAAAATTGTGCATACCTTTCAATCAAAAGCACTGTTTCTAATGTATCTATATCCTAAAGAGATCATCAAAAAGGGGAAAATATCCAAATGTGCAAAAATATCTGTAGCAGCTGTTTGTTTAGTGGCAAGGAATTGGCAATTGAATGGATGTCCATTAACTGGGAAATGACCGAATAAGTTATGGTATATGAATGTAATGGAATATTATTGTTCTGTTAGAAGTGATGAGCAGGCTGATTTCAGAAAAGCCTGGAAAGGTTTACATGAAATGATGCTGAGTGAAGTGAGCAAAACCAAGAGAATATTATGCATAGGTAATGACAAGATAATGCGATGATCGATTGTGATGTATTTGGTTCTTTTCAGGAATGAAGGATGAAAAGTGCCATACCCAATTAGAGAGAGAACTATGGAGAATGAATGTGAATCAAAGCATGGTATTTTAACCTTTAGTTGTTGTTTTGTTTGGTTGCTTGGGATTTTTTTTTCTTTCTCATAGATTTTTCCCTTTTGATCTGGAAATATATTTAGAAGAATTTCACATAATTAACCTATATTGGATTATTTGCTATCTTGGGGAAAGGGAGGAGGAAGAAAAATTTAGAACACAAGGTTTTGCAAAAGTGAATGTTGAAAACTATCTTTAGATGTATTTGGTAAAATAAAATACTATTTAAAAAGGAAAAGAAATAAAAATTAATAACAGAGAAGATATTAACAGTTTAGAATATGGGACTGGGGAGGAAACAGTTTAGAAAGTCTCCTGAAAGAGTGCTTTTTTGGATGAGTCTTCAAGGAAACCGGGAAATGAAGGTTAAGAGAAAAGAATTACAGTCATGGAGATAATCCAGTAAAATGGCACACAGTAAGAAGGTGGTGTTTCTTTTTCAAGTATGAGAAAGAACATTGCTACTGGATCACAGAGCACATGGCAATGTCTAAATTGTAGAAAGACTAGAAAGGGAGTAAGGCAGACAGTGGTGGATGGTATTAAATTTTATCTTGGAAGTAAAAGGGAACTAGAGGAGTTTATTTAATATGGAGGCAATATGCTTAGACCTGAAATGTGGGAAAATCACTTTGGCAGCTAAATAGAGAACGAGTTGTTTTAAAGTGGTAAGCAAACTGAGGCAGGTAAATCAAATAGAAGAATGTTGATTTAGTCCATAATACTGAGTATGTTGTATACAGGTGAGGGAAGAGTTGAAGATAAGCCTGAGATTAAAAGTCTGGATAATTCAAAAAACATAGTGACCTTGAGAGTAATAGAGATATTCAGAAGAGAAAAGGACCTTTAAGGAAAGAAATATTCTATTTTAAAGATGTGGACTTTGAAATGCTAAACAAAAATAAGCAGATAACAATTAACATTTTATCCCCACCCCCAATGTAAAATGCTAAAAACACTGTTTGTGAGGTGACAATGTGTTTATGAGAAAGATTAGACAAGGTTATATAGAGATAAGGGAATGATCTGTGTAGAGATGACATTTGAACCTAGAGAATCTATTGAGATTACTAAATGAAATAGTGATTAATTTGTTAGAGAAGAAAGAATAGATGAAGAAAGATGAATTATGAAGCTATTATAGTTATAATAATATTAGTATAATAGTTTTAATAATATCATAGTAATAGTACTATTATAGTACTCTTGGTGAGAGGTTTACGGGGTGTTCAGGGAAAATTAGGACCTCTGTTGTGCCTTTTCAGGACTGTTCATCTACCTTTGATGATCACCTGTCACCCAACTCTCATTTGTGTCTCCAAGAAGTTATAGCATGCAGTGGCCAAAATAGTAAAATCCTCACAGTAGACAGATTAAATTATTTTGAGGGTAACCAATAGGACTCTAACCTGTTGGTGAGTTAGAAAAGATATCTATCCCAAGTACAAGAAGACCTTTTTGGGCAGGATGGGTATATGAGAGCAATTTGTTTCAATACACATAATAGTGCCTAAACTGCTGCTCTAGCTTTCTTGAGCTTGTTCAGAAAGTGAATACATTAAGGTTATCACTGCATCCTGATGTTGACTTTTTGTTTTCACATTTGACTTTCACTACTAGAAGATAGAGTGAAGTTGATAATTTTGTGAACACTTAAATCCCATTTTCCCTCAGGTCAAGACAGCTCTTTGTGATGTCATTAGTTCTCTTTAAAATGAAGAATAAACAATAACAACCCTTAGGTTACAGGGTAAGAGACTGAACTATGATAATGGATGTCTGAGAAGAAAAATGGATACAGATGCAAAAGATGGTACAGAAATAGGTTTTATAAAATTGGATATGGGAGATGAGGAGATAAAGGAAAGAGAAGAAGCAAGTTGAGAAAATTTCATTTTATGAAATAGATTTTTTTGTGTAATTTTCTCTTGGTGGGAAGGAGTCAAGAATGTTGGCATAAGATTGAATTATATTTCCCATTTAAAGGAAGCTCATTAGGAAAGTGGTTTTTTGAACACTCTTAGACAACAAATATTTAGGGGGATAGAAAGTTCTATTTCTATTCTGCTACCCCTCTCAGATGAGTATAGAATGACTAGTCTAATGACCTCATTTTCTACTTCCTTCAGCAAAGAATCAGTCTTTCTTGAGATAAGTGAGAAAGACTTTAGAGTTATATTTTAATGTCTCATTTATTGTCTCATTTGTACTCACATATACATATGAGTATATATATATACTCACACATAAATGTATGTATGTATATGTGTATGTATGTATATATACATATATATATGTGTAAGTATATGTATATGTATTTGTAAGGATGTATAAGTACCCCAATCATTAAGGATAAAATTTGTTTGATGTCTGTTTTTAAGCTTTTTCTTTTTCAAAACCCTGGACAATTTTTCAACATTAGATGTTGCAAAACCCAATGTTTCAATTTTCCAACCCTTCCCTGGCACCCTCCACAGATGGCAAGTAGTCCAATATATGTTAAATATGGTGCAAATGTATTTTAAATCCAATATATGCATACATATTTATACATTTATCATGCTGCACATAAAAAAGAGAAGCAAAGTAAAATGCATCAAAAAAGAAACAAAAAGAGTGGAAAATGATGTTGTGAACCACACTCACTTCCCACAGGTGTCTCTTTTAGTTTAGATGGCTCTCTTCATCACTGAACAAAAGAAACTTGTTTGAATCACCTCATTATTTAAGAGAGCCATGTCCATCAGACTTGATCATTTTATAATCTTGTTGTTGCCGTGAATAATGATCTCTGGAATCTGCTCATTTCACTTCACTTAGTTTCAGTTCATGTAACTCCCTCCAGGACTCTCTGAAATCATCCTATTACTTGTTTCTTACAGAAAAATAATATTCCATAGCATTCAATACCATAATTTATTCAGTCATTCTCCAATTGTTGGGCATCCATTCAGTTTTCAGTTTCTTGCCATTACAAAAAGGGCTGCAACAAACATTTTTGCACATGTGTGTCCCTTTCCTTCCTTTAAGATTTCTTTGGGATATAAGCACAGTAGAAACACTACTGGATCAAAGGGTATGCAGAGTTTGATAACTTTTTGAGCATAGTTACAACTTGCTCTACAAAATAGTTGGATCTATTCACAGTTCCACCAACAATGTAGTGGTGTCCCACATTTCCCACATCCTCTCCAACATTCGTCATTATCTTTTCACATTAGCCAATCTGACACGTGTGTAGTGGTATCTCATAGTTGTCTTATTTTGCATTTCTCTGATCAATAGTAATTTGGAACAGCTTTTCATATGACTATCAATAGTTTCAAATTCTTCCTCTGAAAATTGTCTGTTTATAACCTTTGACCATTTATCAATTGGAGAATGGCTTGAATTCTTATACATCTGAGTCAATTCTCTATATATTTTAAAAATGAGGCCTTTATTGGAACCTTTGAATGTAAAAATGTTTTCCCAATTTTTTGCTTCCCTTCTAATCTTGTCTGCATTCATTTTGTTTATACAAAAACTTTTTTTTAATCTAATATAATCAAAATTATCTATTTTGTGATTAATAATGATCTCCAGTTGTTCTTTGGTCACAAATTCCTTCCTCCTCCACAGATCTGAGATGTAAACTATCCTATGTTCTTCTAATTTGTTTATAATATCATTCTTTATGTCTAGATCATGAACCAATTCAGACATTATCTTGGTATACAGTGTTAGGTATGGGTCAATGTCTAGTTTCTGCCATAGTAGCTTCCAATTTTCCCAGCAGTTTTTGTCAAATAGTTAGTTTTTGGCCCAAAAGCTGGGGTCTATGGATTGGTCAAACACTAGATCACTAAAGTTATTGACTATTTTGTCTTATGAACTTAACCTATTACACTAATTCACTATTCTATTTCTTAGCCAGTACCAACCAAATGGTTTTGATAACTGCTGCTTCATAATTTAGTTTTAGATCTGGTATACCTAGGCCATCTTCATTTTCATTTTTCTTCATTAAATCCCTTGAAATTCTTAGCCTTTTGTTTTTCTAGATGAATTTTGTTGCTATTTTTTCTAGGTCAGTGAAATAGTTTCTTGGGAGTTTGATTGGTATTGCACTAAATGAATAGATTAGTGTATGCAAATAATAGTCATCTTTATTATATTTGCTCAACCTATCCAAGAGCACTTGATATTTTTCCGGTGGGAAAAATATCTAAACAACAAGTCAGTTGTTTAGATCTGATTTTATTTGTGTGGAAAGTGTTTTGTAGTTTGGCTCATATAGTTCCTGACTTTCTCTTGGCAGATAGAGCCCCAGATATGTTATACTATCGACAGTTATTTTAAATGGAATTTCTCTTTGTATCTCTTGCTGTTGGATTTACTTAGTGATGTATAAAAATGCTAATGATTTATGTGGATTTATTTTGTATCCTGAAACTTTGCTAAAGTTGTGGATTATTTCTACTAGCTTTTTAGGTGATTCTATAGGGTTCTCTAAATATGCCAACATATCATCTGCAAAGAGAGATAATTTGGTTTCCTCATTACCTACTCTAATTGCTTTAATCTCTTTTTCTTTTCTTATTGCTGAAGCAAGCATTTCTCATAAAATATTGAATAGTAATGGTGATAATGGGGAATTTTGTTTCACCCCTGACTTTTTTGGGAATGGTTCCAGTTTATGCCCATTACATATGATGCTTGTTGGTGGATTTAAATAGATGCTACTGATTATTTTAAGGAAAAGTCCATTTATTCCTATACTCTCTATTGTTTTTAATAGGAATGGATGTCAGATTTTATCAAATGCTTTTTCTGCAGCTATTGTGATAATCATATGGTTTTTGTTAGTTTGGTTAATGATAGAGTAAATTACATTAATAGTTTTCCTAATATTGAACCAGCCTTGCATTCCTGGTATATAAATTTTATATGGTCATGATGCATTATTCTGAAGATGACTTTCTGTAATCTCTTTTGTAATATTTTATTTAAGATGCTTGCATCAATATTCATTACAAAAATTGGTCTATAATTTTCTTTCTCTGTTTTCATCCTACCTGCTTTAGTACAAAATCAGTACAAAACTCATATATAGAATTTGGTAGCATTCCTTCTTTCCCTATTTTTTTCAAATAGTTTATATGGTATTGGAGTTAATTGTTCTTTAAATGTTTGGTAGAACTCCATCTGTCCCTGGAGATTTTTTCTAACTTGGTTGATTAATAGCTTGTTATATTTCTTTTTTTCTACAATAGGACTATTTAAATAATTTATTTCCTTTTCTGTTAATCTGGTCAATCTTTATTTTTGTAGATATTCCTCCATTTCATTTAGGTTATCAAATTTGTTGGCATTAAGTTAGGCAAGCAACTCCTAATCATTGCTCTAATTTCCTCTTCATTGGTGCAAAGTTCTCCTTTTTCATTTTTGATACTAACTATTTGATTTTCCTCTTTCCTTTTTCTAATCAAATTAATTAAAGGTTGATCTATTTTATTTTATTTTTTCATAAAGCAAACTCTTAATTTACTAATTCAATAGTTTTTTTTTAGTTTCAATTTTATTAATCTCTTTTTAGTTTTAGAATTTCAATTTTGGTATGTCATTGGGGGCTTTTAATTTGTTCTTTTTTATCTTTTTAATTGCAAGCCCAATTCAATGATCTTCTCTTTCATTATTTTATGCAAGTAAGCATCTAGAGTTATGAAATTTCCCCTTATTATTGCTTTGGCTGTATCCCACAAATTTTGGTATGTTGTCTCCTTATTGTCATTCTCTTTGATGAAATTATTGTGTCTATGATTTGCTATTTCACCCATTCATTCTTTAGGGTGATTTTTTTAGTTTCCAATTACTTTTTGTTCTATTCTCCCCGCGTCTTATATTGAATGTAATTTTATTGCATCATGATCTGAAAAAATGTATTTACTATTTCTGCCTTTCTGTATTTGATTTTGAAATCTTTATGTCTTAGTATATGGTCAGTTTTTGTATATGTTCCATACTGCTAATAAGAAGTTGTATTCCTTTCTGTCTCCACTCAATTTTCTACAAAGATCTATCATACCTAAATTTTCTCATATTCTATTTACCTCCTTAACTTCTTTCTTATGTGTTATGTGGTTTGATTTATCTAGTTCTGAGAAAGAAAGGTTGAGATCTCCCACAATTATACTTTTGCTGTCTTCTTGCAGCTCTCAACTTCTTTAGGAATGTCCATGCTATACCACTTGGTGCATATAAGTTTAGTATTGATATTGCTTCATTGTCTATGGTCCTCTTTAGCAAGATATTGTTTCTTTCCTTATCTCTTTTAATTAGATCATTTTTTTGGCTTTTGCTTGATCTGAGATCAGGATGGCTACCTCTGCTTTTTTTTTTTTTAACTTTACCTGCTACAGCATTTTACCTTTACTCTGTATGTATCACTCTGCTTTAAATATGTTTTTGTTAGCAACATATTGTAGGGTTCTGGCTTTTAATCCAGTCTGCTGTCCACTTCTGCCTGCCTTATGGGAGAGTTCATCCCATTCACATTTACAGTTAACACTACTAATTCTGTATTTCCTGCCCCAAATTATTTACCCCAAACAATAATTTTCTCTTTTCTTTTCCCCTTTCCTTCTTCCACAGTATTTTATTTATGAGCCTCACTTGCCTCAAGCAGCCCTCCCTCTTTGGAGCCTGTCAGCCTTTCTTTTATTTTTCCCCTACTATTTCTGTTTTCTTTTCTATTAGCCTACCCCTTCCTTTTTCCCCCTTCCCCCTTTCCTATAATTTGAGAGAAGTTTCTCTGTGTAACCAAATATATTTAATATTCTTTTGTTGAGCCAAATCGGATGAGACTAAGATTCACCGAATGTTCATCCCCTCCCTTCTTTCCCTCAATTATAATAGGTTTTCTTTGCCTCATCATGAGATATAATTTCCCACATTTTATCTCCACTTTCCCCCTTTTCCTGGTACAATCCCCATTCTACCTGTAGTTTCTTTTTTATATTATAAGAGTAAAATCAAATTATATATGCACTTCCTGTGTATACAACTAACAAATACAATTCTCAAGAGATCTTTTCTTACTATCTTTTATGCTTCTCATATTTGGAAGTTAATTTTTTTGTTCAGCTCTCTTCTTTTCATCAGAATTAAATGGAATTCACCTATTTCCATGAATGTCCATTTCTTCCCTGAAAGAAAATGCTTAATTTAGCAGAAGTAGTTTATTCGTGGCTGCATTCCAAGTTCCTTTGCCTTTCTAAATATCAGAATCCAGGCCCTTTGATCCTTTAAGTTGGAAGCTGCTGCGAAATCCTTAATATTTGAATTTTTTCTGGCTGCTTGCAATATTTTTTCCTACGTCTCATAGTTCTGAAATTTAGTCACATAATTCTTTGGAGTTTTAATTTTCAGGTCTCTTTCAGGAGGTGTCCTGTGAATTTTTTCAATGGGTGTTTTACCTTCTGATTCTATGACATCAGGGCAGTTCTCTTTGATGATTTCCTGAAAAATAATGTCTAGGCTCTTTTTTCATCATGGTTTTCAGGAAGTCCACGAATCCTTAAATTATCTCTCCTAGATCTATTTTCCAGATCAGTTCTTTTTCCAAGTAGGTATTTTATATTTTCTTCTATTTTTTTATTTTTTTTTTTGTTTTGCTTGACTGATTCTTGATGATTCATTGAGTCATTCATTTCCTTTTGTTCAGTTCTGATTTTTAGTGAATTATTTTCTTCATCTATTTTTGTTAGTTCTTTTTGAAGAATTGAATTTTTAAATGAGTTGTTTTGTTCTATGGATATTTTTTTCCATTTCACACATTCTGGTTTTTTTTTTTTTTTTTTTTTTTTTTTTTTTTTCATTTCAGAAAGTCTTTTTTTCAGGAATTTGTTTTCTTTTTCCATTTCACAAGTTCTGTTTTTCAGGGAGTTATTTTCTTTTTCCATTTTGTCAAATCTAATTTTAAGGAATTATTTTCCATTTTATTATTTTGTAATGGATTTTCTTCAGATAATTTCTGTGTTTTCTTTTCAAAACCCTCTTGTAAAATTCTCATTTCCTTTCCCCATTTTTTTCCAACTCTCTTTTAAGATCTTTTATATTTTTTCTTCTTGGAGAGCCTTGTTTGATGGGGACCAATTTATATAACCCTTTGGGACTTCATCTGGAGACAATGTGCTTTTTGTCTCCTCCAGGTTTGAAATCTGCTCTTCTCTTTCATCATAACAATCATCTACGGTCAGAGCCCTTTTTGTTTTTTTAACTCATTTAAAAACAAAGTTGAGATCTGCTTTTAAGGCAAAGGAGATTGTCCAAACTTTCTCTACAAGTGGCAACAGCAGGTCTGACTGACTTCAGGTGCTGGATGGGCATGGCCAGGTCGCATGGAATTCTGGTGTTTTGGGGTTCACTATTTACCTTTTGTGTTTGTGTTGGATGCTTTATAACTTCTCTGCTGATTTACTGGCTTGCAACCAGGGCAGACTAGCCAACACTGCTGTAGATTCTCCCCTGCATAGAGCCCTCACAGTACTGGGTCTGCACTGCTTGCACTTGGCCTGCCTCCCTCCTTGCACAATTGAAACATCTTTTCTGGAGAGCTTCAAAATTATCTTCTGCTGGTAATTTGTTGCACTTCCAATATTTGTGGGTTCTGCCAGTCTAGAGATAATTCAGAGGCTGGATTTGGTAATTAGTCTGCTGGTCATGGAAGAAAATCATAAAGAAATGTGTGTCCTCTCTGCCCCCTGTCTTTGTTTTTTAAAGTCCTAATCATATTTTGTTTTTATATTATAAACATTTGCAGATTACTTTAAAATTGTGAAAAGTCTTAAAAAACAAAGTAAAATAGTTAATGCAGTGATGTCATTTGAAAGTGTATGCAGAATTTTCCATCTGGACTCCATTTCTGTATTCTAAAAAATGACCAGGGTAGCTAGATGGTGCAGTGGATAGAGTCCCAGCCTTGAAGTCAGGAGGACCTGAGTTCAAATCTGGCCTCAGATACACAATACTTCCCATCTGTGTGAGCCTGGGCAAGTCACTTAACCCCAATTGCCTCAGAAAAAAAAATTACCTATATTTTTAGACTTTTGTTATTGTGTCCATCATGATTTTTATACCTTTTTCTTCTTTTGAATCTTAAAGATTCTTAAAGATGCTATTTATTACATAAGAAAGTTCTCTGAGAAGAGAAGGAGGCAGGATGCAAAGGGTTATATCAATGTAAAATAAAATAGAAGGCATCAATAAAAAATACTTTTACAAAAAGTAAGAGTTTAGCAACTTAAGGTGTCAAAATATGTATAACCAGCAAAAATAAAATCCTTAGAATCTTTTAAAATATATTGTATTTTAGCAACACAAAAATAAATATTCTCTTAAACTACAACAAAATTGAATGGTGGTAGAAGATATTCTGCATATTGCTATTTTAACCTTCCCTGCAAGTTAACAATATTATAAAGCTGCCTAGAGCAATTAGAGGTTAAGTAGCTTGCCAGAGGTCATAAAACCTCCATTCATGTCAAAGGCAGGCCTTAGAATTGAGAATTTTCAGACTTTAACGCCAGTTTCATATCTTTTTCACCAGGCTGCCAATTGATGTTTGCATAAGACTTTAAAATATGCAAAGATCAAAAATGAAAAGAGTGAATTCACCATAAATGAAGAAGAAATTAAAGCAATTATTAGGAGCTATTTTACTTGGTTATATGCCAATATAACTAACAATCTTCGTGATATAGATGAATATTTACAATAACTTAAATTTCTCACATTAACTGAAGGAAATAGAATACTTAAAAAACCATAGTTTGGGGGGGAAGAATTGAGCACATCATAAATGAGGCCTCTTACAAAAATTCCCAAAAATTTATTGATTCAAAAGTAAATTCTACTAAACTTTTGAAGAACAAATTATTCTATTACTATATAAACAATTTCAAAAAATATCCAAAAAATTAATCCTATCAAATTCCATATATGATACAAATATCATGCTAAAACCTAAATCAGGAAGGGCAAAAATAGAGAAAGAATATTATAGATTGATTTCTGTAAGGACTCTTCAACAATAATGAGGCAAAAAATTTTAATATAATACAAATAATATTGCAGCAATAGATCCCAAAGATTATGGACAATGACCAGGTGGGATTTATACCAGAAATTCAGGAATGGTTCAACATTAAGAACTCTATCATCATAATTAATAACGTTAATAACAGTAACAAAATCCATATGATTTGATTGTACATATATAATCTATCAGATTATTTACCATCTCACAGAGGGGAAAAAAGAAGAAGAAGAAGAAGAAGAAGAAGAAGAAGAAGAAGAAGAAGAAGAAGAAGAAGAAGAAGAAGAAGAAGAAGAAGAAGAAGAAGAAGAAGAGGAGGAGGAGGAGGAGGAGGAGGAGGAGGAGGAGGAGGAGGAAGAGGAAGAGGAGGAGGAAGAAGAGGAAGAGGAAGAGGAGGAGGAGGAGAAGGAGGAAGAAGAGGAGGAGGAGGAGGAGGAGGAGGAGGAGGAGGAGGAGGAGGAGGAGGAAGAGGAAGAGGAGGAGGAAGAAGAGGAAGAGGAAGAGGAGGAGGAGGAGAAGGAGGAAGAAGAGGAGGAGGAGGAGGAGGAGGAGGAGGAGGAGGAGGAGGAGGAGGAGGAAGAGGAAGAGGAGGAGGAAGAAGAGGAAGAGGAAGAGGAGGAGGAGGAGAAGGAGGAAGAAGAGGAGGAGGAGGAGGAGGAGGAGGAGGAGGAGGAGGAGGAGGAAGAGGAGAAGGGATGGAATTTGGAACCCAAAACTTAAAGAAGAACATTAAATTATTTTTACATGTAATTGGGGAAAATATTAAAAATCACAATTATACCAATGAATGAAGAAAACTTTTCATTAAAAACAACACTAATTTCTATTAAAAACTCTAAAAAGCATCAGAATAAATAAAAAATTTTCCTTAAAATAATAAGTGGTATCTATTTTCTATTTAAAATGATTACCAAGCCTTATCTGTAATGGGAATAAGCCAAAGATGCCATTATCATATTGTTATGCAATTTTGTACTGGAAATGTTGACTATAGCAATAAAAGAAGAAAAATTTAAAGGAAGTAGAAATTAAGAGGAAAAAAAAACTATTACTTTTAATAGATGGTATAAATTTAAAAGCTTTTGCAAAAACAAAAGCAATGCAGCCAAGATTAAGAGATACTGGCAAAATAAATTTAAAACAAATTTCAACCATAAAAGCCCCATTTCTCAAATATATAGAGAACTGAATCAAATTTATAAGAATATGCCATGACCTAACTGATAAATAATCAAAGGTTATAAGTAGACAGCTTTTAGAAGAAGAAATAAAAGCTAACTCTAGTCATATGGGAAAAAATACTATTAAAAAACTATTGATTAGAGATACAAATTAAAACAATTCTGAGATACCACCTATCAGATGGATTAATATGACAGAATAGTGTA
The DNA here is from genome assembly GCA_023553655.1 of Myrmecobius fasciatus. Lineage (NCBI taxonomy): Eukaryota > Metazoa > Chordata > Mammalia > Dasyuromorphia > Myrmecobiidae > Myrmecobius > Myrmecobius fasciatus. The sequence goes on from JAJPUD010006370.1 coordinate 13,310, forward strand.
AAAGACAAACATTGGGGGGCAGTTAGTTGGTGCAGTGAATAGAGCACTAGCCCTGAAGTCAGGAAGACCTGAGTTCATATTTGGCCTCAGACTCTTAACACTTCCTGGCTGTGTGACCCTGGGCAAGTCACTTAGCCCCAATTGCCTAAGGGAAAAAAAGTCAAATGTTGGAGGGAATGTGGAAAAATTGGAATACTAAAACACTATTGGTGAGTTGTGAATTGATTCAGCCATTTTGGGAAGAAATTTGAAATTATGCCCAAAGGACTATAAAACTGCATACCTTTTGACCCAACAATACCACTGCTAAGTCTTATATAGCAAAGAGATCAAAGAATAAGGAAAAGGACCATTTTTGCAAATACATTCATAGCAGTTCTTTTTGTGGTAGCAAAGAATTGAAAATTGAAGTAATATTCATCCAATGGGAAATGGTGGAGCAAGTTTTTGTATATGTTTGTTATGGAATACTACTAAAGTATAAGAAAAAAATGAGCAGGGTAGTTTCAGAAAAACATTGGAAGACTTACACAAAATGAAAAAAAAGAGTCAGGAAATCATTGTACACAATAACAGCAATATTGTATGAATTTTATGAACATATTTCACCAACTGTGAAGGACTTAGCTATTCTCAGCAATGCAGTGACACAAGACAATTTCAAAAACTTATAATGAGCAAAGCTGTTTTTCCCCAGAAAAAGAAGTAATGGATTCTGAATGCAGATCATAGATAGCATACTTAATTGTTTTCCCTTTTTTTCCTTGTTATTTTTTTCTTTTTGGTCTGTGTTCTCTTTTTCAACATGGCTAATATTGAAACATGTTTTATATAATCATTCTATATCAAAATACTTGTCTTCTTAAGGAGAGGAAAGAAAATTTAGAACTCAAAAATACTTCAAAATAAACATTAAAAATTTCTTTACATGAAAGAAAAATAAAATCTTTCTTTGAAAAACTTTCAAATACTTTGCATTAGTTTAACAATTTGACCTTCATATTAAGCTAGATATTACACACACACATATATGTGTGTGTGTGTATATATATATATATATACACATATATATATATATATATATGTTCCCACTTTTCACATTAGAAAAAATAAGATTCAAAGATGATAAATAATTTATCACATTGGCCAAAGACTCATGTCACCAAATCCAATGTTCCTTGCATCATAACTTGCTGCTTGTCTAGCTTTCTAACCATGGGCAAAACACTTAATCTATGTAGTTTGGAGCCACATTCCACCAGAGGAAATAATTCTTTCTCTCCTTCTGTATACCCACCATAGAGGACTATAGAAAATTTATCAAATTAAATAGCTTTTCCTCTTTTGCATGAGTGTGAAATTAGCTTTCCTATGTTCCAAAAAATTATATGTTACTATTGAAGGAACTATGGAATAAATAATTTTAGTGATGGAAAACATATTAAAAGTCATCTCTTTTAATCTCTAACCCATACAAAGGGTAGAGGAATAGCCTTTGCTAATTCAAACTTTCTTGAATAACTGATAACAGAGAACTCACTACCCAGGGCTGCTCATATCATTTTTTTAAGGATGACCAAATACTATCAAGTGGTGAGAAATAGTTTAGAAATGGGACTTTGTATTAGGGAAGCTGTTTGTCTTCTAATCCCTACTGGTACTGCTATTTACTATCTGTATGACTTACAAAAAGTAATTTTATCTTTTTAAGCTTGAGTTTCTACACCTTTAAAATGAGAATAATAACAAATGTACTACCTTACCTATTTTATGTGGAGTATTGGGAGAAACAAATGAAACAATATATGTAAAGTTCCATATAAATATAATATGATTGCATCATTTACCTCATACATTATAAAGGAGAGTGCTGGGCTTAGAATCAGGAAGACCTTAGTTCAGACATTTCCTGGCTGTGTGATTTTTGGAAAATCATTTAAATTCATCTTCAACTTTCTTATAGATAAAAGGGAACTCACAGCAATTTGGAACTATGCTCAAAAAGTTATCAAACTATGCATACCATTTGACCCAGCAGTGTTTCTACTGGGCCTATATCCCAAAGAGATTTTAAAGGAAGGAAAGGGACCCACATGTGCAAAAATGTTGTGGCAGCCCTTTTTGTAATAGCAAGAAACTGGAAATTGAAAGGATGCCCATCAATTGGAGAATGGCTGAATAAATTATGGTATATGAATGTTATGGAATGTTATTGCTCTGTAAGAAACGACCAACAGGAGGATTTCAGAGAGGCCTGGAGAGACTTTCATGAACTGATGCTGAGTGAAATCAGCAGAACCAGGAGAACATTATACACAGCAACAAGACTATACCATGATCAATTCTGATGGACATGGTTCTCTTCAAGAATGATGTGATTCAAACCAGTTCTTATTGTTCAGCGATGAAGATAGTCATATACATCCAGAGAGAGGCCTGTGGGAACTGAGTGCGGACCACAACACAGCATTTTAACGCTTTCTGTGAATATCTCCATGCATTTTGTTTTCCTTCTTAGGTTGTTTTTTCTTCTTCTCTTTCTAGATCTGATGTTTCTTATGCAGTAAGATAACTGTATAGATATGTATACATGTATTGTATTTGTCATATAATTTATCCTATTTAGCATGTATTAGATTACCTGTCATCTAGGGGTGGGGGGTGGTGGGAAGGAGGGGAAAAGCTTGGAAAAAAAGTTTTTGCAAAGGTCAATGTAGAAAAATCACACATATGTTTTGTAAATAAAAAGCTTTATTAAAAATAAAAATAAATAAAAATAAATAAATGATAAAGGGGAACTCACAATAGCATCTACATCACAAAAAAGTCAGGTGGTATAAATGAGATAACATGTTAAGTGGTATATAAATACTTCCTGTTACCTATTAGTATTATAAATATATATATATATATATATAAATATAATTTAGTAAGATTATTTGCATTTATATTAGTTTAGTACTATATACTTACACAGAATAATTCATCTATCTCCCATAAAATTATGAATCAATTAAACAAAAAAGAGAATGAACATATGTCAGTAAAGAGCAAAAGATTGAGCTGTGACTAATGGGTTTTGGATAAAAGATTTATTATCAAAGAATTGTCCTACAATCTTGACTTCTATCATGAGATCTAGCTGCTAATTAATATAACCTGATTAAAAATTACTTATTGTCAGTAAATAAAAGAGAGTATATTTGAATTTCAAAACTATTGTATTTCACACTAGGAAGCTGGCTTAGTAAGCACTTTCATCTGGTAACACCTCTAATCAAAACATGGTAGTTTCATAAAGTAACTAACAATTAACTTGTGAATGGAAAGCTAACAGAAGGGTAATTCCCAAACTTGTTCATTTCCTCCTAGTAAACTTTAGTTAGAATTCGATTTAAGCACTATTAAAACACTGCCAAGGATTAAATATAAAGGATTTACTCAATTTTCTATTTTCATAGATAGAGAGATAAAAAGTAAATAAAAGTGGATAGAGACATCATTCTAGAGATATAGATGGGATCCTAGGTAACCCAATGGATAAAGCACTGAGTTTAGAGTCAGGAGGAACTGAGTTCAAATGCAGTTTAAGGCACCTACCAGCTATGTGACATTAAGCAAGTCATTTAACCCTGTTTGCCTCAATTTCTTCACCTATAAAATGACCTGGAGAAGGATATGACAAACCATTCCTGTATCTTTGCCAAGAAAACTCCAAATGGGATAATGAAGTCAGACACAACTAAACAACAATAAGGATATATAGAAAGAAAGAATTAGTGGGGAAAATAAATAGAATAAATTTTCTTTTACTTTAACAACATAGCATAGATTACTGGATTCTCAGATAGACTGAATTTTCAAAAAAAAAAAAAAAACAAACAAACAAACCCTCACATTATAGGTACAACTTGATTGAAAAAAGGTCCAACATTAATTTATCATTCAATGAGAAAATTCTTACTAGGAATCAGTTGTGATAATTCAAAAATCATTTAATAATTACCTGTTCTTCAATATTTTTCAAGAATAAAGGTTGATGGTTCTATTTAGTAGTGCTTTTTCCTTCCTTTTTCTCTGTTTTCAATAAATTGTATAATTATATGTCAAATATCTCAATAGAGGTGGAGGCTCCAGTGATCTGGAAGCTTCCCCCTTCCTCTCCTTTACTCTGACTTCCTTTCTTCCCCTTCTCCAACCTCATCTTGGGTCTCCAATATCTCCCATTTCTCACCCCTACCCTTACTCCAATCCTGCCCCACATGGTTCCCATTCTTGGAACACTACAGAAGGATCTGAAGGCAAGTAGAAATGAGCAAAGTGGGCTGAATTCACTATCCCAGTGAGTGGCCCAAGGTGGGCAGGTAATGCTCCTGGGAGGAAAGGAGGAGATGTGGCAAAAGGAGGTAGAAGGTGGTTTAGATCATGTCCTTTAGGGAAGGATATGTGTTCCTGGAATATGATTTTAGGGGTACCTTTCCTTGAGATTCGATTTATGGCACTCCAAGAGAACTTTGGGATGGGGTTGAGCAGATAAGTCCTGGACATATATGGTGTAGGATCCCATTATGATGAGCTTTTGGGGTGTTGTGGGCTCAGTGGATTAGGTATATGGGTGGGCTGTATTGCCCCATCCACCTTAGATGAAGATAATGAGGTAGATCAAGAAGCACCACACATCTTGTGCGTAGTACTGGGCAGTTTAATGACCACATTACAAATGTATGGTTTGAAATTTGAACATCAATTCAATCCTGGTAGCTACTTCACATTTTAAGATGACTTTCTGAAATTTGTACCAAGCAAGTATTGAGATATTCAAGGAACTTGTCACCTGGTGAGCAACTAAAATATTACACTTCTTGTTGGATAATTTCTTGAGCAACATACTGCTAATCCTATACACATTAAGAAAAAGGTACATAAGATGATTTTGACAGTTTTCTATGTAGATTGCTAACAGTATCACAAGATGTCACATGCATATATAAAAAGTGTTAAAGTTAAATTGTGATTTGAATCCTGAATTTTTTAATCTTGGCCTTGCACAGTCCTTGTTTTCTCCAAAACTATGCCAATAAATAAATAAATACCAATAAATCTTGGTAAGTTCTCACAAACTGTAAAGACTTTATGGACAAGTCAAGTGACAGAATACTGTGTATTTGTCATCTGAAAGCCTGTATAAATCCAAAGAGCTTTCTCACTAGCATATTGGCCACCTTGTAACTAGTTATTTTTGGCTGCTGACTAGAAGTTTAGTAATGTAAGAAGAGAATATAATTTTATTTGGTAGAGAGAATGCTCATATTAATAAAATATACTTTAGGGGGAAATGGTATAATGAAACAAAAAAAAATTAAAAAATTATAAAATTAATGTAAAATACATGGAAGAAGTAATAACAATTATGAGTTAAGAAAATTGGCAGTCATAAATTGGAATCATCTGAAATGATGTCAAGGAAATATAAAATATGAGCTATATTTTAAAAGACAGGTAGAAGTTTAATAGGTGAAGAAGAGTGGAAAAAAAAGCATTAGAAAAGGCAAATGCTCCATCCCCCCAAAAAGCTCATTCTTTCATGCTAATTCTTTGGTAAATTACAATATATCTAACTTCTCAAATTTTTGTTAACTATTTCCTTGGGCAGATGGAATTACTTGCTAGTTATTATTTGTGATGGTCATTTGTGTAAACAACATTTGTTGGGAACGAATTAAAAATGTTTAGTTCACACACACACACACACACACACACACACTAGGATGTAAAAAAAAATCTGTCATCCAGTAGTGAAATAGGAATGGAAAGGGATATGAAAAAAAAATGGGAAAGGGAAAAAAGGAAGAGTGAACTAAGGGAAAGAGTGGTCTGAAAAAAAAAGGATTTTTGAGGAGGAACAGAATTAAAAGAGAGTATAAACATAATAAAATTAAATGGGTGGAAATGCACAAATTAGTAATTATAATTGTTTATATTAGTTGTATGAATCCACTCATAAAATGGAAGCAGATAGCAGAATGCCTTAGAAACCTGAATCTAATAATATATTATTTACAAGAACCCACTTGAAAAACACACACACACACACACACACACAGAGTTAAAATAGGGGAACAGGAACATAATCTAGGTGAAATAAAAATGTGAGGGCAGCAATCATGATCTCAAACAAAGCAAACAAAATAAACAACTCAAAAAAGGGGAACTATATTTTAATAAAAGATACCCGAGATCATAAAATTACATTTTAAAAATTGCAGCATTTCTCTGATAGAAGTCCCATTTCTCAAATTTTCAAAATTCACAAAATTTGCAAATTTGCAAAATTAAATTTAAAAAAATATTCCCCAAGTGATGAAATAATGAACAGACAGTTCTCAGAATAAGAAGCTAAAACTATCAAATGCACATAAAAATAAGTTGTATATTGCCATTGGTTAGGGAAATGTAAATTAAAACTACCTCATACATATCATAATTGACAAATGTTGTCGGTGATATGGGTAAATAAGTAAATAATGAACTCTTGGTGCAGTTGTGAATTGATCCAATCATTCTGGAGCACAATTTGTAACTATGCCCAAAATATAACTGCATTCTTTTTGACCTAGCCATACAATTACTAGGTCTATATCATGACAAATTTTTTAAAACAAACCAAAAACCAAAAGTCTATATGTATGAAATTATTTATGATAGGTTTTTTCTGGTGCCAGAGAACTGGAAATTGAAGGAATACATATTAGATGGGAAATGGCTAAATGAGTTGTGAAATATGATGAAATACTATTGTGAGATAATATATGATATTTGGCATAGGAGGATATCTTCAGAAAAACCTTGAAACTTAATATGAATGGGTACAGGAACAGGAGAATGCTGTACAGAGTAACCATAATAATGTAACAATGATCATCTGTGGAAGACTTGGCTACTCTGATGAAGACAGTGATTTAAGACAATTCTAACTGGCCCACAATGAAAAATACCAACCATTCCAAAGAGAACTGATTTATTCTCAGTTGATATTAAACCATAATTTTCACTATTTTCTTGCTTTTTTCATAATATGGTTAATTTGGAAATATTAATCATATTGGAACCATAACAGTTCCAATGATTTGGTGTGCATAATTGCTATGATATTTCTTGTCTTCTCGGGTGTTTAAGTGTTAGAGGTGTTTAAGGAAGTTAGAATTTGGAACTCAAAATTTCCAAAAACAAAGCTCAAAAATAAATAAATTGTATTTGTTATAGGATATGATTCTATAGGAAATGAAGTAAAAGAGATACTGGGGAAAATTAAGGTATTATAAAAAATTAAAAGGTATCAAGAAAAACTTAGTTTTTATTGAAAAAATGTGCCTCTATTTAATAAAAAACTATTGAACTTGAGCATTTAAATGAATTGCTAATGGTTCCATAGTCCTTAACTTCCCCTCTCCCCATTTGGAAGAAATAACCTTGATCAAGTTACCTACTGTTTAAACACACACACACACACACACACACACACACATATATATATATATATGATTTTTTATCAAAATACTTGTAAATTATTAAACTTTTTTCTAAATTTTGAATTCCAAATTCTCTTCTTCCCTGATTCCCTTAGTTTCCTTCTTCCCACCCACATTAAAAAAGCAAGCAATTTAATATAGGTTATATATGTTCACTCATATTTCCACATAACTTATGTTAAGAAAGAAAATACAAATCAAATTTAAACAGAAACAATGACAACAAAGACCTAGAAAGGGTTAGTTTTGTTTTGTTTTTTTGAATATGGTTTGATTTGTGTTTAGATTTTATTAGTTCTTTCCCTGAAAATGCATAGCATTTTTCATCACAAGTTCTTTAGAATTGTCTTAGATCATTGTATTGCTGAGAACCTCGCCTATTATTTTCAATATCTTTCCATATGCTGATCTTTGTTCTGAAGTCACTGACAACTTATTTTTACGCTAATACTTGAAAACTTAAAAGCTAATTTTCTAGTGTGGCATTCAAAGCTTAATAAAGAGCTTACATATATTATATTCTAATGAACCGGGTGAGATTTTAGCTCTAGAAGACAAAATAAATTAAAGGATGAGAAAAATAAACATATTGATTTCTTTTAAGTACAAAGAACATAAGTTAAGGAAACTGATTAGATATGATAGTGGAATGTCACTATGACACAAATTAAAATACATTTTTTTCCCAATGACTCCCTGGAAAGCTGTGACTTTCAACCTGCAACTAAATTATGTCACTCATTAGGATAGACATCTGGTTAAAGAGAATCCTATGACAACAAGATCCTAAGGGAAACTATTCATCAATTTTTTGTTTACTTCTTACTGTATTAAAATTTTAAAATCTAAAACTATCTTAAAAGAACTAGTGAGCATTTGAGAATCAGATGACAGAAGGGAGCAATGGACTCTGGTCTGCATTAGAAAATACTGAAGTTTCAGTACTACCCACAGAAGAAAATCAATCCTTTAGTCCCCAGGGATTTTTGCTCTTGGACTGCATTAATTTTTTTTTTATCTAAGATTGATTGTTTTATTATTTCATGATTATTTCATGATGTTTAATTGTAGTTTTTTTTTCTTTTTCTTTTTAAGTTTCAAAATAAAAACAATCACAATTTCATCTTGTATGGTGCTAGGTATTCAGATATTTTTCAAATTGATCTCTCTTAAAATAATCATGTTTTATTATTATTTTAGTGGAAAGAAATGAATTCAATTTGAAACAATAGTTATCCATTAAGGAAGCTTGTTCTTTAATTGAGCTCCTGTAAAGGTGACCCAAAGTCACATATGTTTTCTTCCTTTGAAAAAATAAAGATAGAAATCTCTTTAGGGAGAAGTTTCTTTATATGAACAGGCAGAAGAAACTTGTACAAATATCCATTCATTCAGTCTCTTCCCTTTGGTGCTTTTACTCCTTCATGATGAAAATATCAAAGAAATAAAACATCTTGAGTCTCACCTTATTTTTTTTGATTTTCTCTTAAAATATTAGGAATTATTAATAATCGAACACTGTATTTATTTGTGTGTGTGTGTGTGTGTGTGTGTGCATTTACAAAGTTCCTTCCTCCTGTTAGATACATACTCCAATCATTATCCTGTTTCGTAGATGAGGATTTCATTTAGAGAGGTTAAGAAATCTACTACCACAATGCAAATAATTTGGTATTTTAGTTTTGGGATATTAGAAATTGTATGGAGGGATATGAAAGAGTGAATTTATGGAGAGTTAGCTGCTCTTATGATAAAATTTAATTTCTCAATTTATAAATTTGAGATAGAAAAAAAGAGTAGGTAAAAGTCATAGTAGATGCTTGCTTTTGTCATCTTGTTCTTGTATTGCTATTAAAAGGACATTCTTGTACAAATAAATAATAGAAAACATAACATATTTAGATTACTCTTTCTAAATTATCTTGATGTTTCTATGTTACTTATCCCATGTAGAATCTGGATCTCAAGCCATTTTGACTATCAGTCTTAAAACAATCATAATGCTATCATAAATCTTAATATTGTTGAATTGTCCTTTATTTCTTCTTATTCATATTGTTTTGAAAACTTCATGACTATGTGCCATAAAAAACAAAACATACTATTACATTTTAGATATTGCATCTAAAATATCCTTACCTATTCTGAAAAGAGTCATTATTTGAAGCCTGTTTTACTAATGTATGTACACTAAAGTGGGGAAAGTGCCTCCTTAATATTTTTACTCCAGTAAAACAAGGGTCAATGTCCTTGGGAATTATCCCACATGCATAGTAGTAGATGGCTTTCATTTCTTCTTTCTGACTTAAATGTTTAAACCCTTCAATGGTTTTACTCTGTTGAACTGATGTGTTCCAGTGGAGTTAGCTTATCAGTGCAAAGCACATTCTATTGCCAAGCCTAACTCAAAGAAAATGTAAAATGACTTTGGACCCTTTGATATTTCAATGCTTATTTTGTAATGTGTATTAAAGAATGAAAAATGCATTGCATAACACTGAGTTTTTTCCCCCTTTAAGTCTATCATATCTGATAATCCCTGAATGTATCTAGTAAAGCTTAAGAACTGACATTTTGAGGAACAATTTGAGAAAAATTTGCAAAATGATAAAAACAGAGTAGCACAAAGAATTAGAGTAAATAATTTCTGTAAATAATCCAATATCTTTTTTCTCACATGAGTATCCCTCTGGCTAATTTTTTTCTACAAGGCTTTTTTTTCCCTTTTTCATAATCTCAAAAATGGAACCAGGGAAATTCTGTTCTCTACCAAATATAGCACAAATGCCAGTTTTTTGTTTTGTTTTAATTTTGTGTGCATATTTTTCCTCATAATACACATAATTAGGGAAGAATTTATTCCAAAAAAGTAGAAAACATTAAGGTTGCCTTCTTCTTTTACTTGTTGATCTTCCTTAGACTCACTGAAATACCAAGCAAGATAAAATCCTGAAAGTCAATTAAGATCATGAGTCTTGGAGTCCCAAGTCCTTTGAAATTTATTTGGCTGACCATCCACAACCACCACCCAACCCTCTACTTTATACAGCATTTTTACCATTTCCCTAAGACAATACTTAAATGTTCTTTGTTCCTTATTCCAATCTTTACCAATAAACTAAAAGAAGGAAGAGAGGAAGGCAATAAGCATAGTGTCTATTATGTGTCAGACAAAATACTTTTACAAATATGTTATTTGATGAGAGAGGTTAAAAAAATTCCCTAGAACAGCTCTTGTTTGTATATAGTATGATCTTTATCCCAGACCAAGGATTCTAGATTTCCTTTTAGGAAGCAACCTTTGTTACTACTCCTACCATTCTCTAGAGTTGTCAGCCATACCTACAGTGTGCTGAATCTAGCAGTTCTTAAGGCATTTTTTAATCCTCCTTTAAGGTTTGCATAGTGTTCTATATCTATTGTCTAATTTGAGTTTCACAACAAACCTCTAAGTAGGTAGTTATTTTGATCCCCATTTTACAGATGAAGAAATTGAAGGTTTGAGAAGCTAATTGATTTTCCCAGAGACATTTATTGTACTTGCCAGAAAGATCCTGGAGTCCTCTTGACCACAATACACAGGAGTACTTGTTTTGACACTATTAATGATCTCTTCCTCACTTCATCCTAGAATATATTCACACCTTCATGTCTATATCTTCCTATTAATGTTCCGTGGGGGCTAAACCCAATCTACTCATAGTTTTCTTACAATAATTTCATATATATGAGCATCAACACAACATGAAAGTTAAGTTATCTTTTTTTTTTTTTCCATAGGACTGAACTACTTTTGATTTCAATCAGACATCATTTTAATGATATCCTTTATACCATTTTATACATAGTTCTTCAAGATAATATGCTGCTCATTTCTCATACACAACATCAGTTCTCTATTATACTCATACTGATTTTTTATTCAGCAATCATCATATTCTAAGATTAATAGTTCAATAAAAATATTAATGTTTAAAAATTAAAATTTTGTTAAAAGTCATTAAAAGTGTGTCTTCTTAATGCAATCTAGTTAGATCCCTTCCTCACCTATATTTCTGATATCAGTACATAGTTTTCCTATAGTTCCTGTTCAAAACATTTATGTTGATGGACAAGCTTTATGGATTGTCAGCTTTCAATTAATTATTTGGTTGTGAAAATGGTGATTACTGTAAGAAAGAGCTTATAAAAACATGTTAATTTCCCTCTTGATTTAACTAAGTGTATTTTGAAGGCACATATAGATTATTCCCACATTTTGCAGAGACAAGAAAACAAACATGGTTAAAAAGAGATAAATATATTCTCAATCACCTTTTTCTTAGCAATAATATTTGAGATTGTCATTTCTTCCTTATTTAGTTTATTGAATTTTAATGTGAAAAGGTTAAACTAGACAATCATGGAATGTCTTCCAGTTTTAGATTTTTGACACTATCATCCAAATATCAATTTTAAAATCTAGGATTGAGTATTTTGCTGAAATAGTACCATTATGATGTTTACCTTCTAATGGCAAATTATATTTTGAACTTCCAAACTTTTTTATCAATATAAATAAGGCACATATTTTTCCTCTCAACATAAACAACTTTATAACCAAATATTTATGGCAATAATTTCAATAAATAGAGGTATTTCAATGACTAGGCTAGTTTTCTTGTGATGTTTTACTTGTTGCATAAGTTGGTGTTTGTAAAAGGTGCTCTGCTAAAAGAAAGGTCAATCCTTGATCTCAAGAATCTTCAGAAATACATATAGAAGGCACAAACAATTGTCAAAGACAGGCCTAACATGTGTGAAGAATATAAAACAAAGACAGAAAAATAACATTAGAGATTATCATTGAAGAAAAAGAAGAAAAAATGTGTTTCTTCACCATAACCTTGACATCTTCTATTCTACATTTCTACTCAACTCTATGACTAATAGCAAAGCTCAGTGGACTAAACTATGAACAGAGAATTTATTTAATAGTTCTTCAAATTTCCTTTCTGAGCCTCATTTTCTTTCTCTGTCATGTATTCAGAAATATTTTTTACTCATATGTTAAATATCTATAGTCTCATGCAGGATAAATAAAATAATGTTTGGGAAGATTTTTGACAGGGACTTATTCAGTCAGTGAATAATCTATCACAATGAATAATATTAATTGAAATATTATTTTAATAATAGGTATCAGTGTTTTATCAAGGCATTGTCAACTTTTTTTGAGGAAAAATATTTATACTTCCATTAATGTAATATCAAGAAAAGCACTAACTATATGAACATTTATACAAATATACTAACTTTTGTGCCTTAAACCTAGAAGATTCTTTGAAATCATGTCATCCAATTTACTTATTTGACACAAAAAAGGACTGAGACTCATGGGGTCATATGACTGATCAAAGATCTTAAATTGGGAATGAGGTACAATTTCAACTCATGTCTCATACCTCCATTTCTAACTTTCTCTGTACCACACTGCTGAGAAATGACACAAAAAAGAATTAAAATTATATTTACTTTAAGCATCTTTTCTTCAGCTCCATAGTTGATAGTATGTAGGGTCATGGCATCTGCTGAAACTTTCTGGTGATGTACAGTAATAGAGAAGTAATTAAGAGGAAAACATGAAAATGCGTAAAGGATGTCATATGCATGTGTGTATGTATATCTGTACATATATCCAAATATAAATACATATTATATATTTAAATATATTTTTATTGGTGAAAAACTGTCAACATATCAAAGGATAGAATCTAGCAATCCCTTCCCTTAACATAGGCCTTTAATTCTTTAAAGATTTGAACAAATCATATTTTTTGAGTAACCCAGTACATAACAAAGAACATGTTTCATTTGCCAACATGTGGCCGGTTAATCCATGGGAGGATTTAATAGACTGGAGAACTGATATATTCACTCTTTATTTCTTCACTTATGTGTAGTGAAACAAGTGAAAATTTATCTGGATCACTTGCTTGTATTTTATATTTCATTAATGTCACCTTTATGAATAAATACCTATAAGAAATCATATAGTGAAATGATTCCTAATTGAGGACCTAAGAGAAATCCAAACAGGAAAGAGCATAAGAACTTGTGAAAATAGTATGCTGAGCACTTTAAAAAAAAAAAAATCATGTTCCATACATCTCATTCCCTCCCCCCTTTTTTTTAGTTTTCTTGGCATCGGCATAGTGTAGAAAATTGAAGAGGGACAGAAGAAAAATGTTTTATGAGAATAAGAATAATAAGAAATTAATTCCCTGGTACTTAATATAAAATAGATTTAACTAAGTAAGGCCTGTATTATATGATGTTATCTATTCTTTTCTATTGTCAGTATAGGAAATTTGTATAGTCATGCAAATATTTATTCTATGAAATCCTTTCATCTCAGCAGTCTGAAACTTTATAAAGCTATAAAAGAGTCATCTAAGAGTTATAATGTGTCCTGCCACTAGGGTTATAGCAAAAAAGAAGAAAATACAAGTTTTTGTCAAGATGCGGGAGAAAACTAAATTAGATTATTTCCTGTTGTGAATGATAGAACCATAGGGGCACCTAGATGGCACAGTGGATAGAGCACCAGTCTTAAAGTCAGGAGATCCTGAGTTCAAATCTGACCTCAGACACTCAACACTTTCTAGCTGTGACCCTGGGCAAATCACTTAACCCCAATTGCCTAAGCAAAAAAAAAAAAAAATAGAACCATAGTTGTAATTCATAACTCTGGCACCAAATGGTTTCTTAATGCAGACAAGATTAGGAGGGGAGCATCAAATTGGGAAATCATCTTTACATTTAATGGTTCTGATAAAGGCCTCATTTCTAAAATATATACAGAATTGTCTCATATATATAAGAATTCAAGCCACTCTTCAATAGATAAATGGGATATGAACAGACAATTTTCAGATAATGAAATTAAAAGCATTTCTAGTCATATGAAAAGTTGCTCCAAATCACTATTGATCAGAGAAATGCAAATTAAGACAACTCTGAGGTACCACTACACACCTGTCAGATTGGCTAAGATGACAGAAAAAGATAATGATGAATGCTGGAGGAGATGTGGGAAAGCTGGGACACTAATGCATTGTTGGTGGAACTGTGAATGGATCCAACCATTCTGGAGAGCAATTTGGAGCTATGCTCAAAAAGTTATCAAACTTTGCATACCCTTTGACCCAGCAGTGTTTCTACTGGGTCTATATCCCAAAGAGATCTTAGAGGAGGGAAAGGGCCCCACATATGCAAGAATGTTTGTGGCAGCCCTATTTTAGTGGCTAGAAACTGGAAACTGAATGAATGCCCATCAATTGGAGAGAGGCTGAATAAATTACGGTATATGAATGTTATGGAATATTATTTATTGTTCTGTAAGAAATGACCAGCAGGATGATTTCAGAGAAGCCTGGAGAGACTTGCATGAACTGATGCTGAGTGAAACAAGCAGAACCAGGAGATCATTATGCATGGCAACAACAAGTCTATATGATGATCAAATCTGAAGGACATGGCTCTCTGCAACAATGAAATGCTTCAAACCAGTTCCAATTGTTCAGTGAAGAAAGTCATACCACCCAGAGAGAGGGAAATGAAATGTGGATCACAATATAACATTTTCATGGTCTCTATCGATGTTTGCTTGCATTGTGTTTCCTTTCTCAGATTTTTTTTGTTCATGTAGATACGATTGTTCTTGCACAGCAAGATAAGTATGGAAATATGTATACATATATTTGACTTCTCAAGTATTTTAATATAATTAACATGTAGTGGACTTCCTGTCACCTAGAGGAGGGGAGGGGACTGGGGGGAAATTTGTAACAGAAAGCTTTGCAAAGATCAATGTTGAGGAACTACCCATACATATGTTATGCAAATAAAAAGCTTTAATAATAAAAAAATAAAAGGAAAAAAAAAGAAATTCCCAGATGCTTAGAAACTGCCGCACTCTGAGTCCTGATCTGACTTCCTCCCCTGTCTCCCAGTGCTGCCATCTGGGCTCAGCAGTCTCTCTCCCGGCCCGACTGAAATAGACCTGCTTTGAAGTTCTTCCAAGGTAACTTCTTGTGGGAATGTGTTGTACTCCAATTACTTGGGGGTGCTTTGACTCCAAAACCAGTTTAGAGGCTTAATCTGCTGTGCTTTGAGAGAAAGATCAGAGGAGGTCACAGAGAGTCCTGTCTGAACTCCACCATCTTGACTCCATCTCCAATTAATCTACTTATTTATTGCCATACCAATCAAACTGCCAAAATTCACTTTGTATAGCTAGAAAAAATAATTACAAAATTAATCTGGATGAAGAAAAGGTCAAGAATTTCAAGATAAATAATGAAAAATAATGCAAAGAAAGGGGACCTACCTATACCAGACTTAAAACTATGTCATAAAATGCAATAATCAAAACCATTTAGTACTAGCTAAGAAATAGAGTAGGTGGATCATTGAAACAGGTTAGGTTCACAAGACACAATAGTCAATGACTGTAGTAATCTAGTGTTTGATAAATCCAAAGACTGCAGCTTCTGGGATAGAAACTAATTATTTGACAAAAACTGCTAGCAAATAATGGCAGAAACTAGGCATTGAATGATATGTAACACTCTATACCAATATAAGGTCAAAATGGGTTCATGATTTAGACATAAAGAATAATACTGTAAGCAAATTAGTCAAACAAGGGATAGCTACCTATCAGATCTATCAAGAATGGTGGAATTCATGGCCACAGAAAAACTAAAGGGCATTATGAAATGCAAATAGATAATTTTTATTTCATTAAATTAAAAAAGATTTTGCACAAACAAAACCAATGCAGCAAAGAATAGAGAGAAAGCAGAAAGCTGGGTAAAAAATATTTGCAGTCAGTGTCATTATTACAGACCACATTTCTAAAAAAGAGAACTGACTCAGATTTATACGAATACATGCCACTCCTCCATTAACAAATGATGCAAGGATAAGAACATACAATCTTAAAATGAAGAAATTTAAGTCATTTCTAGTTATATGAAAAAATGCTCTAAACCATATTAATCAGAGAAATGCAAATTAAGACACCTCTGAGGTACCACTTAACACTTCTCAGAATGGCTAAAATGACAAGATATGGGAAAACTGGAACACAAATTCATTGTTGTGGGAATTGTGAAATGATCCAACCACTCTGGAAAGTAATTTGGAACTATGCGCAAAGGATTATAAAGCTGTACATACCCTTTGATCCTGAATTCTTCACTATCTCTCACTACCAAATCCAAGGTGTTGCCAAGGCCTGTCAATTTCACCTTGCAATATCTTTTTAATAAACTTTCAATCTTGTGATACTATTACCATTCTAGTACAAGATCCATCAACTCACAACTTGGATATTGCAATAGCCTGATGGTGAGTCTGACTTTCTCAAGTTTCTCCCCACTCCAATTCATTTTCCAGTCAAACACTATATATTTTTTTTTAAATAATGCAGGTGTGACCATGTCATCTCCCCTGCTTTTCCAAATTGAATGCGGCTCCCTATTGCCTCCAAGAACAAATACCAAAAATCTATTTGGTATTCAAAGCCCTTCATAATCTAGTCCCTCTTACTTTTTCAGTCTTCTTATGAGTTACTCCCAAACACATGCAACTGTGGCCTCTTGGTTGCTTTATAAACAAGACACTCCACCCTTCCACTCTGGGCATTTTCTCTGGCTGTTTTCTATGCTTGGAATTCTTTCTCCTTTACTGCAAACACTCTACTTGGCCTCAGTTAAATTCTCTTCTTCAAAAGGGAGCTATTCCTAATCCTTCAATCCCAGTACCTTCTTTCTTTTAATTATTTCCAAGTTAGCCTTCATATAGCTTGCTTTGAGTGTATTTGTTTATTGGTTGCCTCTCCTATTACTTTGTAAGTTCCTTGAAAGCAGGAACTTTTTTTTCTCTATATATACATTATATATTACCAGCACTAAGCACAATGTCTGGCACTCAGTAGTGATTTAATAAATGTTTATTGATTGAAGGACTGATTGATTTCAGTACATCTTCCATTTACCTCCAAAGTTATTTCCCCAAAGTTTCTTCCTTTCCTCAACAAGCTATAGGGCCTCCCTACTATTTGCAGGATTAAAAATAAAACCTTTAGCTTGGCTTTTAAAACTTTTCACAACTCCCTCCCACCTGCTATTTTTCTGGTCTTACACTTTACTTTTTACTCCTTCAAATACAACCTAGCTTTTTATGTTATGCATAACACATACACACACATACACACATGCACACACTCACACACACATATATAACTCAGGGCTTCCTTAATTTGCTTTGAAACTCAGTTCAAACTTCATCTTTAAGAGGTCATTCCCAGTTTCCATCCTTGGGTCCTATTGCTAGAACTTTCCCATAGTAATTACTTTACATTTACAATGTATATTGCTTGTCAAAAGATAGTTTTCTGTATTAGAATGTGAATTCTTTGAAAGCAGATACTATGTTGTTTTTTTTTATTGTCTTATACATTCTTTGCATTCCTATCACTTGGCACAGTGTCCAGAACTTAGAAGTGTTTAGTAAATACTGACTGACAGAATTCCCTTCTATTGTTATCAAGTCTACAAATAATAGTCTCAAAATATTTTATCAGGAAGTCTTAAGCCACCTTACACTTCCTTTCCTTTTGAATAATTTGTTAACATGACACAACCTGAGAGGCTACATTATCATGCTTTGGAGAATAAGGCAGTCATTCAAATCATTGTTTCATCCTCTACATAAAAGATTACATAAAAGATTTCAGATGTTTCTTTAGCTTCAAGTGTGTAATAGCCTTAGTACTCATTTTTGTATCCACTAATCTGTCATGGGGAAATCTGGACCTGTCACGGTTTACCTTTTACCTCTTTAAATACTTTTTCTTCTTCATTTTCAACACTTAAATAATTCATCAGTTTTTGTTATGAAAACTAACACTCCATTTTCTCTGATCACTTTGAGTAAAGACATAATTCTGAAACATAGGTATTCCCTCCCTCCCTTTGTTCTTCTAAGAAGAAAAGCTTGCACAAAAATTACAATCTCTTGGACACAACATAAATGCAAATACAATATGATCCATGAAGATTGTTTTAAATTTCTCCTTGATCTTGATACTTGTTGGAAATGAAAATCGCAAACCTTTATTTTTCTTCCTAGTAGTTTACTAGTAGAATTGTAGCACAATTCTGTTTATGGTTTCATTTTGAGCTTTTAATTCATACAAATTTAATATGAAATGCAACTGCTTACCAGTTGCAATTTATTTATTTGCAAAATACCACCTTCATTTTTAAACATCATGAAGACATTTTTCTCAAAATTTTTAAAAAAAAATATATAATTCAATTAAAAAACAAAGTTTTATTAATGACTTTTGGTCCTATACTGTTTTCCCTTTATCTGTCCCACTCACAACTGAACTCTATCTGAAGCCAAGAAAAATGTTCAAGAAAATCCAAAAGACAAAATAATTTCATCCTGTAATATGTATTTCATTCCACATCTATAGTCCCTAAATAGTTTCTGAGAAAGTGATATGTCTGATTATCTCTTCTCTTGGAAAGATATTCCTCAATATAATACAATACAGGTTTCCGGGGGACAGAGCCAAGATGGGAGGAGTGAAAAGGTGACTCTCTGCCTCTCCTCCGATCTTCTCTCAAATCAACAATAAAATGAACTGATCTTCAAGTCAACGAACTCAGAAATAGTTGGACACTGCTTTCTGAAGAACTTCATATCAGGTTTGTCTAACTCGGACAGAGAGATAAATAGAGGACTCCTGTATAGGCCGGAAGTGAAGGTGGGACTCAGCTCAGCTCAACGTGGCAGAAATTCCAAACTCCAAACTCCAAATCCCAAACACCTGGAGTTTATCTGAGGAACTCGGGACACTATGCCCTGATTGGGGGCAAGTGTTCTGGGAAACTTGCATTGTTTAAGGAGTAATTCGGACTTAGTACTAGCCCCCACCAGCCCAGCACCTTAAGTTAATTCGACGAAGTGCCCCAGGGCAAAAATCTTCAGCTGCCTTTCAGCCGCCGTTTTTTTTTTTCCCTACCTTAAAGAGATATCCACACTGTCTAAAAAAAAAAATGAAGAAGCAAAAGAGAGTTCTCACCATAGACAACTATTATCAAGACAAAGAAGCTCTGACACCACATCCTGAAGTTCCTTTAGACAAAACTACCAGAAGAAGGTATTAAAGACCATCACTGGTCACTTTTTCAAAAGGCCTTTCTGGAAGATTGCATAAAGAACCTCAAAAGAGAGCTGGAGGATAAATGGGAAAATAAACTGAAATCAGTGCAAGAAAGATATGATTCCCTGCAAAAGAGATAGGAAAATGACACCAATTTATTGAAAAACAAAATTAGTGAAGTGGAAAAAGAGTGCAATGAACAAATTGGCCAGTTACAAAAAGAGCTTAAAAAGGTAACTGAAGAAAACAACACTTTAAAAGTAAGAATTGAACAAATGCAAGTGAATGACTCAATAAGACTTCAAGAATCAGTCAAACAAAAACAAAAACATGAAAAATTAGAAGTAAATATGAAATAACTCCTAGGAAAATCAACTGACTTGGAAAATAGATCTAGGAGAGACAATCTAAGGATTATTGGACTTCCTGAAAGCCATGATCAAAAAAAGAATCTAAACACTATCTTCCAGGAAATCCTGAAAGAAAATTGCCCTGAGATTGTAGAATCAAAAGGCAAAATCACCATTGAAAGAATTCACCGATCACCTCCTGAAAGAGACCCCAAAATCAAAACCCCAAGGAATATCATGGCTAAATTTCAGGACTATAGCATCAAGGAGCACATTCTGCTAGCAGCTAGAAAGAAAAAATTCAAATACCGAGGATGAATAATTAAAATCACACACGATCTGTCAGCCTCCACATTGAAGGATTGAAGGGCCTGGAACCAGATATTTCGAAGGGCAAAGGAACTTGGATTACAACCAAGAATAACCTATCCAGCTAGAATGAGCATTATCCTCCAGGGAAGAAGATTGTCATTCAATGATATAGGTGAATTTCACCTATTTCTAATGAAAAGACCAGATCTGAACAAAAAATTCGACACCCAAACAGAGAACTCAAGAGATGCATAAAAAGGTAAAAAGGAAAGGACTCTTGAGAACTTTATTTTTACTAGGGGGATACTGAAAGTTTGGGGGTATAATTAATTAGATATTGCTTTGATAATATGAAAAAGAAAATTAAAGGGGGAAAGGTCATACTGGGGAAAAGAGGGAAAAAGTAGTAAAATAAGATCTAAAAAAAAAGGAGGTAAAAACAAGGTAAAATCACTTGAAGAGGCAAAGAAAACCTACTATAATTGAGAGAAAGAGGGGAGGGCGATGAGCATTGTTTAAATCTTACTGTCATCAGGTTGGGCTCTAAAAGTGCATATCAGACATTTGATTTCACATAGAAATTTGTCTGTTGCTAGAGGGAAATGGGAGGGAAAGGAGGAAAAGTAAGGGACAAACTAGAAGGGAAAAAGAAGAATCAGGGGAAAGGAGTAAAAACAGGGGTAGGGGATCTAAAGGGTGGTGGATTGTTTGGGGGAGGGGGTCATCAAAAGCAAACTACTGAGGAGGGGGGAAGGGAGAAAGGGGAAAGGAAAGGGGAAAACATAACTTGGGTAAATAAGATGGCAGGAAATAAAGAATTAGTTATTCTATCTGTGAATGTGAATGGGATAAACTCTCCCATAAAGCGGAAGCGGATATCAGACTGGATAAAAAACCAGAATCCCACCATATGTTGTCTACAAGAAACACATGTAAAACATAGTGACACATATAGGATGAAGGTAAACGGCTGGAGCAGAAAATATTATGCTTCAGGTGAACAAAAAAAAGCAGGGGTAGCAATCCTTATCTCAGATCAAGTAAAAGCCAAGATAGATCTAATCAAAAGAGATAAGGAAGGAAACTATATTTTATTAAAGGGTACCATAGATAATGTAGCAACATCAATACTAAATATATATGCACCAAGTGCAATAGCACACAAATTCCTAGGGGAGAAATTAAGAGAGATGCAAGAAGAAATAGACAGCCAAACGATACTAGTGGGGAATCTCAACCTTGCTCTCTCAGAATTAGATAAATCAAACCACAAAATAAACAAGAAAGAAACTAGGGAGATAAACCAATTGCTAGAAAAGTTAGGTAAAATAGATCTATGGAGAAAGTTGAATGGAGACAGTAGGGAGTTTACTTTTTTCTCAGCAGTCCATGGAACCTATACAAAAATTGACCATGTATTAGGGCATAAAAACCTTAAAATCAAATGCTGAAAGGCAGAAATAGTAAATGCATCCTTTTCAGATCATGATGCAATAAAAATCACATGCAATATAAGGCCAGGAGAAAATAAACCAAAACTTAATTGGAAATTGAATAATCTAATCCTGAAGAATGAATGGGTGAAAGCGCAAATAATAGACACAATCAATAATTTCATCCAGGAGAATGACAATAAGGAGACAACATACCAAAATTTAGGGGATACGGCCAAAGTGGTTATAAGGGGCAATTTTATATCTCTAGATGCTTACTTGCATAAAATAGAGAATGAAAACATCAACAAATTGGGCTTATTACTAAAAAAACTAGAAAAAGAACAAATTAAAAACCCTCAATTAAATACCAAATTGGAAATTCTAAAAATAAATGGAGAAATTAATAAAATTGA